>JBBPND010000181.1:0-19092 GCA_038090655.1 Gastroboletus turbinatus
TATATGGTCCGTTGCACAAGTGCAGTGTGTATCCTGTGGCTGACGGTCTAGCCTGCACAGTTGAATGGAAATAAAGGGTCAGGTGACCTGGTCACGTGATCATAAAAAGAGAAAGCAAACAACTAAGTGTTGAATATACATGTGGCATTGTTACCGATCGTAACAATGGGGAAGTTAATCAAGAAAGACTTCATTATCAGCGTCATACCATTTGGAGTTTTAGCATGAATGGATGGCCATATGCAGTCGAAAGTCTTCGGGAGGGCGATTGACCCCAGAAGATTTCCGTCCAACTACTCTGGAGAGTATTATCCTCCTGAAGAGGGCGTGTTCCAACATCTCGAATTGAATGGTGTGCAAGTGCCGGCAAGCACCTATCCCATGTTGCAACATAATGCTGCCATGGCTAAGGAATTTAAACAGTTGATACCGAAGCCAGTTGTTGTTGTTGTAGAAGTCAATGGATATCCCACATGGGCCCGAATTGATACTGGGTCATTGGCTGATTTTATGTCAACAAACTTGGCTGAACAGTTGAATGTGCCGAAAATTAAGCTAGTGAAGCCCATAACAGTGCAGTTAGCTGTTCAGGATTCCAGGTCAAAAGTGAACTATGGAACCAAAGTGACCTTATAGTATCAAGAGATTAGGTCGGAGCAGTACTTTGATATCACGAACTTACAAAATTACAACCTTATCCTTGGTACTCCATTCCTTTTCCAACATAAAATGTTGGTGGGTCTGAATGACTCAAGAGTGGTAATTGGCAGTAAAGATCCATTGCCCATCAAAGGCTCACAGGTTCAAGTGTTGGAGTTGCGAGCGGCCAATGTTCTCGATGAGAAAATTGAGAACATTTGGAAGCAATTATATGAATTAGCCAAGCCTCTTTGCACGAAAGCTAACAAAACGAGCTTACCCCCACTGCATGCAATCAATCATCAAATTCCATTGATTGACTTGAAGAAGATCTAGTCCTGGCGACCTGCTAGATGTTTCGAGGTGTTGCGGCCGCAATGGGTGGATAAACGGCGCACGTACTTGGAGACAGGCCGTTGGAAGGTCACTAGTATTGGGAATACTGTACCAATGCTTTTGATTCGTAAACCTGGAATGGATAAGCTCCGGACGGTCATGGACTTGTGCGAACACAATAAGAACACTCACAAGCTGTCTGCACTGCTGCCTGATACTGGTGGTATCTTGCGGAGAGTTAGTAAAGGGAAGTACTGGTCCATCATTGATGGGCAGGACACATACGAACAAATTCATATTATCCCTGAACACGTTGATAGAAGCGCTGTGACTACACCAGATGGGAACATGTTGAGCACTGTTATCCAAATTGGAGACTGTAACGTGCCAGCTACTTACTAGGCATTAATGAACCATCTCTTTAGCAGTTACATTGGCCAGTGGATGGACATCTACTTGAACGATATAGTGGTTTATTCGGATACCTTGGAAGACCACGTTGAGCACATTAAAATTGTGCTTGATATCCTGAAGTGAGAACAACTTTACCTTAGTGAAGGGAAGCTTCATTTCCTCTGTAGGAAAATGAAGATCCTTGGGTGCATTGTTGATGATGATGGAATCTGAATGGACCCTGATAAGGTAGACTCTGTCTTGGGCTGGAAGATGCCGACAAACCACAACCTCCTCCAGGGATTCATAGGTTCGGTTGGGTATTTGGCTGATGACATCTACAAAGTGAGGGTGCCTATGGGCATCCTGTCTGCTATCACAGGTGACAACGTGCCCCTCAAATGGAATGAGATGGAGTAACGGGCATTTGAAACTGTCAAACACTACGTACAGGTGTGTTGACATCATTGCCATGTCCCACTTGAGTATGGTAAAAACACACCTTGTGTTTGATTATGACAGATGCCTGCTACAATAGTATAGCTGCTGTCATTGCCCAAGGCAAGGAATGGAAGACGGCGACCATTGCTGCTTTCTTCAGCGTGAAGATGAACCCTGCTCAATTAAATTATTCTGTCCACGAGCAGGAAATGCTAGCTGGAGTGGAGAGTATGCTCAGATATCGTGACATTCTGCAAGGTGCCCACTTCACCTGGTTGATGGACCATAAGGGCCTCATCCATCTCTACAACCAGAAGAGTTTGTCTGGAAGGCAGGCGTGCTGGTTGGAGAAGATTAGTAAGTTTGATTTTACAATTGAATACTTGTCCAGCATTCAGAATATTTTCCCTGATGTGTTATCGCAGCTGTACAGCAATGACACGCCTGGTACTATGTGTGCTCCAAGTGAATATGTTCAACTGGCCGAAGATGGGATCGGGTTCCACTTGGTTGACCTCTTGTCCATGCCAGTGATAGTCGGCCTGAGGCTACTGCTGTGTCTACTGGGGCTGTCCAGATAAGAGTCAAGGGACTGCGTGAGATTGGTCAGCCAACTGTATTCAGTGGCAGCACCACAGATGCAAGGAAACAATGCACACCTGTCCTGCAGCTGAGTCAGGGCGGCCAGAAACGGCAGCCAAGTTTGCTAAGCATGTTAAGCATCAGTTCATCATTAGGCCCTAAGGGATGAACAGAAGGAGGGGAGCGAGGAGTACTCGCATCTCCCAGACCTGAAGCCAATCTAAATGAGCTACAAAATATTTGAGAAGGATCAAATCAGCCTAATATTCGAATGGAGCAGGAATGTGAAGACCCAGACTCACCAGAAGCAAATGGTAGAATTCCGTTGATGTTCTTGGATGCAGATGCCATGCTATCAAAGATTAAGAATCAATATGAAGCAGATCCTTTCTTTAAGATGATCCTGGACTCACCAAAAACCTACCGCAACTTTGAGTTGCATGATGGGTATATTGTACTAAAGACAAAAGAACGGACTGCTATTTGTATTCCCGATATTCTGATAGATAGTAGGAAGGCCCAAGAACACCTGATTACCCAAGCACATTCAGTACTAGCCCATCTGGGGACAGCGAAGACATTGACATACCTTCGAGACCACATCTGGTGGAAGAGTATGTTGGAATCAACTTCGTGGGTCCTCTGCTGTTGTTGAAGAATTGGGATGGTGAATTCGACTTGATAACTGTTGTTATCGACCTACTCACTGCAATGGTACACCTTGTGCTGAGTAGAAGCAACTATAATGCCAAAGATATAGCCGAGTTGGTTTTTGCAGAAGTACACAAACTTCACAGCCTACCGAAATTAATCATTAGCGACCGAGATGTTCTTTTCACAAGCACCTTTTGGACTCACCTCCAGAAGATGATTGGAATTGAGCAGCACATGTTGAGCACCTATCACCCACAGTCTGACAGATCTACTGAGCGAGCAAACTGAACCATAGGGCAAATGCTCCATTCGTGCATAGGACCTAACCAACATGACTGGGTCGTGAGATTACCTGCAATTGAGTTTGTGATCAACACTGCCTGCTCAGAATCTTTGGGCTACTCACCATTCTTCTTGAATTCGGGGCGACAACCCCATACTTTTATCTGGAATGATGCAGTAAAGGATGAGTACCCAAGCATTAGAGCTTTCACTCAGAAGACTAAACAAGCGGTTATGTCAGCTCACGATGCGATCCTTGAAGCTTGAGTAAAACAGACTTGAAGCGCTAACCGGAAATGACAAATCACTCCATTCCACATCAGAGACTTGACCTATATGTCTACCAGGAACATGTCCCTTCTGAAAGGACAAGCCAGAAAGCTAGTTCCTAAATTTATAGGGCCCTATCGGATCAGCAAGGACTTCGGTAATAACTCGTTTGAGCTAGACTTACCTGCACAGTTGCATCAATGAGGCATTCACCCCATGTTCCATTCATCATCACTATGAGTTCACATGCCAAATGATGACTGATTGTTTCCAGGTCACCTTGAGACCCAAGTAGTAGACTTTGGAGAGACCAAACCTGAATGGGTGGTTGATTGTATCCTTTCTCATCATGGGAGTGGGACGGGTGCTCTGTTTGAAGTCAAGTGGACATCCGGAGATGTCACATGGATGCCCTGCAACATGATCAGTCACTTGTCGAAACTTCGAGAGTACCTGGACCTGATCGATGTTGATAAGCTTGAGCACCCGCCCAGGGGAAATGAGAAGCTGCCCTCTGACAACCTGCAGATATATAGTGGCATGAGCACAGTCAAAAGTTGGTTAGAAGAAGACAGAATTTCCCCTACATTGCCTGGCCACCATCTTCCTGCTCTCAACGCAGACAACCTCTCCCATTCCCAGAGATTCTTCCGAAAGGGAGACGACTTCATTGTCTATGACTCGTCCAACTCAACCTACTTCCTCGTCCCTCGCTGGCACATGAAACTCTGTTTGGACTTTAGCAAGCTGATCTGCACTGAAGTCTTTACCAGCCACTTAGATCCAGCCCCCATTGGCTACTTTGTCGTCGCCTGCACATATGATTCTGAACCTCCCACTACCTCCCACTTCTCCTTGTTTGATGGCAATGGAAAGTTCGTCTACAATACCCTTCCCGAGCCTAATCCGGCCACGTTCTTTGGTCAGCATTTACCATCAGCTCCAGTATCAGCTGAAAGAACTGAAACCGTCTGCTTCATGGAGGCTATGGCTATGACCGAGCTTCATCAGCAGGAGCGCATCTCTCATGGGAGGCAGGAAAGATAATGCAGGAGAGAGGGTTTGGGAAGAGCCGCTTTGCTACCCTCTTTTGGAGGATGCAGCCACAAGTCACAAGCCCATGTAAGAAGCTTGCAGCCTAGGGGTGTCAAGGACATACAAAGAAGCATGGAAGCTCTAAGAGATTGGGACCAACGGGGTTTGGCAGCCTCAGCCAGCTTTTCTCAGCTTACTGATGAAATTGAAGCTGATGTTGAAGAAGATGCAGACACTGAAGGGATTCTGGACATTCCCGATGAGGCAGATGGCCACGAGATGGAGGCCATGGAATTAGGAGAAGGAACAGGAGTGAGCACAGGACTCTCACTAGAATGGGGGATGTAACGGTCTGACAGGACCTTACTTCACTGCCGATTCAACTTGACAGTCATCTTATTTTCAAGGAATGGAAACTATAGTTACTATGGACGACAAGATATATAAACCGTAGATAACAACTTGTATCCTCCAGTTCTCCACAGTGACTTTCAAGCTAGGATTCGACCCAGCTGATTTTCTGTCTGAAGACTCTTCTGTGTGACCAAGCATCTCTTTCGAGAGTGCCTTTGTTACATACTGTAATGTCACACAGAAGAATCTCTCGTATCTAATAACTAGGGATGTCTTTTGGTGTCTTTGACCTTGCTAGGCGAAGCTAGTGTTGCCACAGCTCCAGCTAATAGCCAGCTAAAGCTGCAGCTAAGCACATGGGTTAACTGAGCCAATGAGGAGCTGAGCTTTACACCATGTAAGGTTCAGCTCGACTTGGCTAACTGCAGCTTTTGCAGCTCAAACCGGTTAGTTGACAGTTGGAGTACCATGTCACTTTATTTTTATACAGTAACTACTAGCTTAATCCAATGTCCTGCCATTGTTATTATTATAATAATTGCATGTGCTCATCATCACCATCTGTCTGTCTGTTTGTCGTCATAATTGTTATTGGTTGAGGGTCCTGGACCTGGGTAAGGTGAGGGTAAGGTGGGGGTGAAGACAAGGAGTGGACAAGGAGAGGATGAGACAAGGGACAGCACAATGCATGCAATTGTGTGTGCTGCGTCAGTTGTCATCGTTGTCATCGTTGGTTGAGGGCGAGGGTGGGAATGAGGACAACTCATTGTTCGTTCCTTGTTGTCGCCATCAGTTCATCTGTTGTCACCATCATTGGTCAAGGGTGGGGTGGGACGTTGTTCCTTGCTGTCATCGTCAGTTGAGGGTGAGGACAAGGGTAAGTAGGATCGGCCACCGCTGATGCACAGATGCCAGCAGACTTAAAATGGACGTGGGGAAGATCAGGCCGAACCCGAGGGTCTTTTTGCATGAGATGGATGGAGGAGATGAACCAGCAAGGCCAGCAAGGCCAGAGTCAGTATAAAACGAACCAATGACTCACCAACATTGATGGCACCATCATAATCCTATATAGATGAGGCGACCTGGCCATTGTTCATAATATATTCCACCATCATACTTTCTGCTGAAGTGCAGCCATGCAAGGAGTTGGTCCGAGGTCAACAGTCGCAACTCATGACCTGTTTCTTGGCAAACTTGAGGTCATGGTTGGGGGATGGGTGGGAATCTGTGGGATCGCAAGGCCATTATGATGGCAAGCCTAGGCAAATTAGCAGTTTCAGATGGATCACAGTGGTTACCTGCTTTGGAGGCTGGTCACTGGTCACTGGTGGGATGAGATGAACTCAGATGGACTTTAACAATCCAATACAATAGAATCTTGGTCCGTGCACATTTCACACAAGTTTGAAAGCTTCCGAGGCTCCAAAATGTCTGATCTCATAGTGTAGTATAGTACATAGTCCAAGTATCATTGGCAGGGCACAAAGCATAGTGCAATATTACAAAAGATCCATGTGATCTTCAACCGTATCCCCCTCCTGCTCCATGATTATGTGAATAATGGCATCAAACTGGTTCCCAGATATCATTTGAGCCAGTGTCTTGCCATCAGGTCTGACACATGCCATGTCTTTCTGAGAAGTGATCCATCCTTCTGTGAAGTTGACGTGATCTTGCCTTTGTGTGAATTTCAACATTTGGAGAGCCTCCATCAGGAGGAAACTAATTTGGTTGTGTTTCTTCGTATCAGTCTCGGAACTTGATGAGAAAACATGCTTGCATGGTACAGCGGATGCCTGGATAGGAAGGTGATCCATTGCCATTTAAAATATCATCGGGAACCTAGCACTTTCCAGCTATTTAGTGATTCCATGTTAGATTTGCTACCACATTGTTCTTAATTACTTACCCCCCAGAATGCCAATGGATCCATCTTTGCATGCAAGACAGTTGCTATGTAGGAAGAAAACTCTTCCTGATTGTGGGCCTTCTGCTTCAGGTGAGATTTGCATGTTTTGGAGACCATACCAGGCTGCCAACTTTATAAGAGCACATGGCTTGTTAGAGGGTGGTGCCCTGGCCAGTTCAGGGTTGGAGCTGAGATCCATAGCAGCCCGGTATTGGCGCATCTGTGATAATCAATTAGATTCATTTTTTTTGGTCATATGAATGAAACTACGGTCTATGACAAGCATGCTTACCTTTTCCAAAATGCATGACTTTGTGGTAGCGATTTTGCTTTGCCAATGCCTCTGTATTCATGAGAAGTGTATGCACAGGTCCACAACTTTCACAGAGGGAATTGAGCTGTCGTTGCAACTGAAATAAATATACCACTTACACATTGCATATATACACATGAGCTTGTGATATTTGAGTGCTGTTGGAAGGCCCTCCAGAATGAAGGTGCCAATTTGAGAGTGCTTGGGTGATGACAAAAGACTCTGCCATTGTAAAGTAAATGTTTCATAGGTGGGAATTGCACCGCCGAGCAATGGACTGCATTCACCACACATCATTTCCTGAATGGCCGATGGCACCTGACATCAAGAGCATGTGAACAAGTGTTGGAAATATGTAAAACACCTTACTTCGAGTGTAACTTCGAGGTCTTGCAGCACTTCCCAGGTGAGGGCAGGTGGCTTGTACTTGGTCAGATCTGCATTTCAGGGCACAGCTAAGTGAAAATCAATAGCCTGGCATCAGGTATATTAGCAGAGTTTGCAAATTGATTGTATAGTATTACACATGCCTGGCATAGTGCACAGAGACGGTTTATCATGTTATAGGTGGAGTCCCAATGAGTTTTGATGTTGAAAAGTAACTGGATGACTGGGAGAGAAGTGGGTGCACTGGTTGAATCTGTGAACACTTCTGTCTTGTTATCAATTTCGATTGTCTGGTGAAATCCTGTTCACCGTTGACCAGAGGCACGAATAGCATTGACAAATTCCCTTCCAAAGTTCATAGGATCACTTTCCACAGCATCAATGTACTCAGCCTTCTCGATAACATTTCTGTATCTATTGACCCATGTGCGAGGGATGTTGCTGAAATTGGCTTCAGTATACCTGCTCAGAGTGCATTGAACACAGAGATTAATAATATGGGGCTCTTGAGCATCATATGAAAACTCCCGCTCATTGTTCTTGTTCAAGAGCTCAGAAAGGGTGCGCAGTGCAGAGTCATTGTTGGCCACATTGTCCATCGTGAAATGGCCCACCTACATGATCTTCAGTAGGCTATATGAACTTGGGACTGGAGCAGGTTTACCTTTTCAACCACAATTTCTGCATCATCGAGAATTCTGAGAAGAACCTTACCAAGCTCTTTCCCTGTGTGTTCTTGAGGAATATAACAGAATGTGATCAGCGTGATCTTCAGGGAAAGAGTGCCGGATCTCTCATCGCGCGCAATCCAGTGCACTGTCAAGGCAAGGTACAAGTTGTGGTTTCCTGAGGACCACATGTCTGTAGTAAACAAGATTTTACCTATGGACTTCTAAGGAACATGTTATCAAGTGATTCACCAGAGACCAATCAATACTCACCTTGACTTCTGCCTTGATAGTATCAAAACTCTTTCTCCAAGCTGCAAGGATGAGTTCACACATCTTTGTACGATGTGGGATATCTGTGTCCTAAATGTCACTACAGAGCACGAGAAGGATCCTGTGAAATGCCGGGCACTCAACAACATTGATTGCCTGGGTACAATGATCAGTATTATTGTGAGGACAATGGAATGACCATGTACTTCATCATATGTAACAATGAAGTTGACAAGGCTCTCTTGCAGCACCAGGATTGAAAATTCAGGCAAACCAGGATCCAAGTCTGCTTTGAGGTACAGACTGATGCCTACAGGCATACTATCACCTGGCTGAAGTGGGGGCGGAGGTGGATGTTACAAACCCTAATCCTAACCTAGGGTTTACCTTGGTTCTTCACTTCATATGACCTTACATGTGTTTAATCACATGATGTATCACGTGACTTCTTTTCTTTTTCTAATCATGTGACTGCATGTGACCATGTGAATGTGGCCTAGACCCATTACATGTGTTCACAATGTTTACTTAATCTCTGTTGTCTAGACTCTTCTAGAACAATCTACATACCTTATGATGTCACAACTCTTTACCCTAAGAGCCTGCCCTAAGCAGCTTACACGGACCAACTCCATAATAAGTACAAACAAACTGTCGTAGTATATATACATTGAATCAGCTCCACAAGAACTCAGTCAAGTTCTTGTTGGAATTCCCCAATGTCCTTGTTCTCTATCTTCTCATCTAAGCAAGCTTGTGTGAAGTGGCTGAAGTCCTTATTGGATTTTGGGTCACTAACAGTGGAAGGTGGTGAATGGTTACTCTGGGTTTGGATAGAGCTGCTCTTAGAGTATTGAATGAGTACCCAGAGGAAAACACAGCTTTGAGAAGCTTGGACTGCATGTGCCAGCCATTCTTTTGGAGCATTTCTAAATACATGAGGGTGTGCTTCGACTCCAGGTGGCTTCAAAGCGGTGCATTCGCAGTTTTGGTGCTGAACGTACATCGATGCTGAGCTGATTGACCATGCTGAGCTGATTCTGAGTTAAGCTCCCTGTTCTGAGTGTCCACAGTGCCTGAGTCAATGTATGAGACATGAACAAATAACTTAAAAATGCACTTGCATGGTATACAGATGGTCTGTTCTGGCTCTTTCCTGAAGAAGTGGCATATGTTGAACACAGTGGTCTGGGACTTCCTCATCTGGGTTTCTGAGTTAGAAGTAGCTAAGAGGTCAGTTCCGGCTGTATTGACAGTGAGGGTAACTGCAGTGTCCATGATACTTCATGTTCCTGCTCGCTCACAGGGAGGTGATGAAGGCGATGAATCATAGTCAGAGGAAGGAGGAGAATATTGATGAATATTGACCAGCTCTCTCTCATCTCCACTCTTGGCACTCTGGTATTGTGCAGGTGGGCATCGTTGCTGAGGTGGATGAACTTCAGTGCTCGGAACCTGAGGGGCAGTAGGAATGACTGGGGTGGGTGAAGGAGCCTGACAGCCTTGCTTCCAGGTTTCACAGCCAGCCATAATCAAAAGCTCAGTCTGAGTGACTCACAGAATTAAGTCAGAATGTGCGAAAGTTCCTGTTTTGCATCTTTGCAGCTTGGATGGTTAAATACCAGGCAGGTGTACTGCCTCAGGCCCTTGGCGACCTCGCTACTAGCCTGCTAGGCCCATGGAGGCCAGTATTTTAGTCAGTTTACCTACTGGGTTTGCATCATGTCAACAACATTGAGTTGTTGACCATTGAATGACCGGCAGTGACCTGAGTGTTGAGTTTCGAATCATGATTTATTATGTAATCGTTGCAAGGGCTCAAATTACAATACAGACTACAGACTACGAGTCCAAGTATTCAATCAAGTAAACAACTGTTGAATCATTGGGAGTGAACAAGACAGAGAGCAAGTTGAACCCGCAAGTGCGACAATCAACATTCTCATAAGCTTCAAAGCTCAGATCTTCACCAATGATCACCATGTAGCACGTACCAAGAAAGAGTCTCACCTGCTTCAGCATCATTTTCAATATAACTTGGCATCTTAACTGAGCTTGGAGGCCTTGTGAAAATGGGTAGAACATGTGATACAGGTGGGAGGAGTGTGGGATGACAGAGAATCGGGGCTGTTGATGTTCGATCCAGAGTTTGCGTCATCCTTGAAGTCTTCATCGTCAGAGCGAGGGCATGTTACACTAGTTGCATAGTAACTAGTCGGAATGTACTTCACAAGTAGTACAAGACTTTGACAGGGGTCTCACTATCCGGTCTACCCTTAGTGTGCACACAAGAGACTTGAGGGACTCGCAGTGTCTAGAAACAATGCTAAGATTGCGTAGAACTAGCTAAAGAACTATGGTACATAGTGGCAGGTATTTATACTAGACTACAATGAGCACAGACCAGTGGGTCCTAGGGTAGTGCAAGTCATAGTGAGTCACTTCTGGGTAAAGGGGAAAGAAATGACATAGACATCATCAGGAAATGTAAGCCATCTGTTAGAGTGAAAGATTGGAACCAATCGGAACAAGTTAAGAAAAAAGTGAACAGTTGACAAACAGTTTGGCGTGGGAAAGTCGCGCTGATCGTGGGAAAGTCGTCCAGAAGAAAGAAAGAAGTTACAATTTGAATAGAAGATCATCAATGTAGATTGACGTGGTGTTTGCCTCTATTGTGGCAAGTACTCTAAAAGTGTCAGGGGCCTGTAAAATGAAGAGAGAAGGGAAAGGGGGTTTGACAATAGCAAAACTGTAACAGGGCACTTCTGTCCACAGATCTATAATTGTACCATGCTTGATACCACTCATGAGCAGTCAAGCCCGCCGCAGCTATCAACCCAAACTGAACAACTTTCCAATCAATGGAAAAAGACATATTGGCGGCTTCCGGCTCCTCCATGTTCGCGGTTGGATCAAGCTTTTGGGAGAATGAAACAATCAAATCCCTAGCCTTTGCCAACCCTGTATTAATCACCATCATGACCTGCTCCATTTCAATAGAGGGAAAGAGGGACTTTCAATAGTAGCATCAGAAAAAGTCTGAGGCATAAAGAAAACAACTTACACCACATATCATATCATTGATATTGATATTGATCTTCTCACCATCATTGTTTTTCATCCATACACAATACTCCGTAGACTTGATGTTGCACCATATGTGGTCGGCAATGTTGACTGTTATCGACTGAGGCTTAGTGATGCGAGTATTTTGCTTCCTGAGACCCAGGAAGCACTTAGTGTCATAGCATTGATCCTCGTCAGTGAAGTGAGTCCACGTGTTTGTCTCCTTTTTGGAGCCCTGGTAATCTGGAGTTTCTGTGATGATGATCACCAGGATGAGGACCACTTCTGGATGTGTGTCAATTTCTTTTTTTATCTTTGTCCACAGGAGATCTCTGTCCTGGGAGAACACACACTTGACGAGCACAGGGATTTCAGGGATTTCAGGGTCAGATAGGGACACAATGAGCAGGGTGAGGTTGGAAGTAGCTGCATATCTGTCTTTGGGCGACTGAAATAGAAGGTTCATCTCAATGCTAGCATGCACAGGTGCCAGCACTGCTACTCCAGCATCCAAGCATCATAATATTACAGGTGTTACTATATGTATGGAGAACAAGATCAATCTATGGATTGAAAGCAACAACACAGTCATCACGCCACACCACCTATCAGTTACAATTGCAGGCAGGAAGGACACCTTGTCCAGGATTGCTCAAATCCATTGGCTGAGAGAGCTGTCCACCTTCAAACAATCCTGAATGATCAGCAGCTCACTTCAGAAGAAAAGCACAAATTAATGGAGGGTTTTTGAACATGTCAGGAGGTAGTGTGCCTTTACTGACAGAAAGCTTGGGTTTGCCTCAGTGACAAAGAAGCAATGTATGATTAATGAGTCAGAGCCTGCTTTAGCTATGATGCCTTTGAGCAATCAAAACCCTGTTAAGCCTGGTATGAACCCAAATGAAGTGCATCTCCCTTCCAACCAACCATGCAATCAGTGACCATGCACCTGGAACTCTGCATGGTATGCCCAATGACTACAAGATCAGAAACCCCTCCAAGCCATGATTCTCCTCTAAGTTCTGGTCTACTCTCATCATTATCCAGAGGCTTCTATCAAAGTCCTAGAAGAACTTAACTGTATAACAGCCAAAGAAGCAACTGATGTGATCCAGGAATTGCATGGGCCAAATGTTTCATCCAGGGAACTGGAAGCTCTCTTACAATTCCAGCTCAGCTTACAACCCTAGACCAACCAACATCAGTTCTCACTTTGTGCCCTTGTGAATAGTGGTTGCACTGGCTTATTGATTGATTTCAGCTATGTCCAAGCCAAAGGATTGAACCTGAGCTGCTCCCCCAATCTGTTTTGGTATATAATGCTAACAGAATTTTAAATAATGCAGGCTCCATCACTCATACTGTCACCCTAAGATTGACAATTGGTCAGCATTCAGAACAGATTATCTTCAGGGTAACCAACCTTGGGAAAAGTGACCTTTTCTTAGGGCATAAGCAGCTCAATTACCACAATCCATCCATTGACTGGGAAGGAAGCATATTGAAATCCAATCAGTGCTGAAAATGCTGTTGTTGGCTTGGGTAGTCACTCCTTCCACCATCACTGTCCATGTGTGTACTGTGGTTATGAGGTCCTGTCACCAACTCATCTCATTTGTAATCAAATCTCAAGATATATATATTGCATGACAATAAAACTAAATCTGTCATGATCTTTGACAGGGAGATAGTTTCCTCCAAAGAAAATATGGATCAGTGTTGTTAGTGTGCTTCACATGCTTCACTCAATGCAAGTGAGGTTGTTGAACATATAAAAGTGACTTTGGGATTGAAATTGGATATCAACAATAACCTTGGTGGAGATTCTTTTGTATTCCACTTGTGCATTCCAGGAATTTAATGCAAAAGGAAGCAAAGTCCTTCTTCCAAAGTTCTCCACATTTTGAAGGTATTGCCACCATTCCATGGTATGAAATAGGTGTACATCATCATTGAAGCCCAGTGAGAATTGGATATGCTTGCATAGTCTCCAGTAGTACCCAATATGATTTTTTCCTACTGAGCTCAACACACAAATGATAGGGTTGGCATATTTCCTCATGCCTGGATATGACCTTATCTGATGGGATATATATCTATGGCATATAGTGGCATATCTATGCATACCAATTTTTGTACCTTTTCCCTGTCATCAGAACTGCTTGGATTATCCCTGATATGAAATAATTTATTTGTATATGACCATATACCCTAAAATAGCAATATGTTGGGATACTGCCTCCTGCTGCTTCCCACCCATTCTGATCTTGCCTATTGCTTAGATTAGCTGTCCTTTCATATGGATGTACCTCCACTCCCTGCATAGTATAAGGTATCTGTGGATAGCATTTGTGTTTCCCAATTGCCATTGTGTATCTATATGATAGATAGTTAGAAACAGCTGTCTAAGAGACAATAGTGTCAACATACCAACTCTTCTGCTTCCTTTTCATAAGCCTGTAGATTAAAATCGTTAATATGCAAAGAGAGAACAGGGGGATGTCCATACTATGCACTGCCTTGCAGTAAGGGTATTCTCAAAATATTCATTGGACTTCCATGTATTTCTGTGCTTGATCTGCTTGATCCAGTGGTGCACACAAAGGGTGCTGGGGGTAGTGCGTGAGCATAGAAAGAGAAGAAGATTTTTTATCATAGACATACTATCCACTTGGCACACTCCCTGGAGGCATCTTCATTTTTGTAATTTGGTGAGGCTTTTGATCACTTTACAGCCATGTTAAGTTTTATAACTAGCTTCAGATTGATGGCTTCCTTGTCAGACATAAGAGAAAGGGGGGGGATTGTCACTCCAGCCCCCTTCAATGACCTATTTGATACTGTTAGCCAAGGCCTATGTGGTTAGGGAGTACTCACAGTGGGTCTATGTCTGTCATGACATTCCCTGCTTCTGAGTCAATACATGAGCATGCCATGGTGACACTGTTCATGTTAGCGATTGACTCCATGGGCCAATTGACGATCAATTGTATGGGCACTTGAGCCCCCGACAACTATGTGCTGCTGGTTGGACAAATTGAGTTTGGCAATTGACTGCAGGGGCACTGGAGCCCCCAACAACTGTATGCTGGGATTGTCCATAGGCAAAGTGAGTTTGGTGATCAATTGGACAGGTGCTGGACCCCATAGCAACTGTGTGCTGGTGATCAAGTGCATTGGTGCTGGGGCCTCTGACAATTGGTATCTGTGGGCAGATTGAGTTTGGTGATTGAATGCATCACTGAGTCCTGCAACTATGGGTGTGTACTGGTATCTCCTGAGCATTCCTTTCATTTGATTTCAGGTTGGCATGGTTTGTTGTCTGGTAGTGCTGAAATGCAAGCTAGGTTGTGATTGACCTTGTCCAATGACCCAGATAGAGCACTTGGAGGGAGAGAAGCCTTGCGCATCTTTAATGGCTGTGGCACAGCACTTGAGGGTGAGGGTGAAGAGTCCACAGTATTGTTGGCATCAATATTACTCATATTATCTGCATTTTGTCTAGCTCTTTGTCTCCATCAGCTTTACCAAACTTTCACTGAGTCCAGAACGGGTAGTGAGTGAAACAACCAAATGCAAGTTGTAGATCAACTTCAGGTTATCACCAAAATGTCAACAAGAAAAGAAAGAGGAATCAACTGAGTCCGACTTGAGTGGGAAAACTCAAGAGAACTAGACTGGGGATGCCAGTATTAGCCTTGGGGTTTATATAGCATACTATAGTATGTACATGTTTGTATCGGATCTACCGATATAGGGGATAGGGTATGACATGAGGTAGCAGAGATTAAGAACATGTGTTAGTGCATGAGGCATAATGGAAGAGAAGCGTAACATGCTACGAGAGCATGTGACAGAAATGAAACGGAAGTGTGCACAGCACAGAGATGAATGTGGGAATGAATATAACCATATATGGTCCATTGCACAAGTGCAGTGTGTATCCTATGACTGACAAACTAGCCTGCACAGTTGAAGGGAAATAAAGGGTCAGGTGACCTGGTCACATGATCATAAAAAGAAAGAGCAAACAACTAAGTCCATTGTATGCATGTGGCATTGTTACCGATTGTAACAGTGAGTGATGATGAAGTGGTCCAACTTCCACCCATGCTCAGTGAATGTGAAGACTGGGTGTGCACATTCCAGCAATTTCTTGATGTAGGCAATTGCACCTGAAGTTACCTGTATCCACTTCTTTGGAGTGATACCTCAACTGAACAACATTTTCCAAACCAACTTCACTATTTCATTGTCAAGCCAGTTCCCTTCAGCATCCTCGAGGTATGGCAACTTACTTCATGGCTTGTTTCTCTGAATAGCAGTGGCAGATCCCTTCCAAACTATATAGTCTGCTTTTTTCAAGAATTAGATATTGGGATGGCTCTCTCTCATAGGTTGGGGCTGGGGTGGGGAAGAAGGAAGTTAGAGGCCTGCTGGTGATGGACAACTTCTTTGCCAGCTCGGAGAGAACAGCTCTGTTTGAGCATCCAAGAAACTTTCCAAAACAAGCTTGGCAACACACCTTAGTATATCTCATTGTCCAGTTACTTTGGCTAGCTCAAACACTGCCACATGCAGGCGCTCTTGCAGGTGGTGGATTGAAGCTATTTGAAATTTAGCGATTGGGAAGGATACCATATAGAAGTGCAGGGCTGAGGCTGAAAGTATAAAGCTTGAACTTCTAGGTCTTGTATCTTGAAGTTAGCTTCTTGGCAATGTTGCAGGGTTTACGGTCATAGGAGCCATGGAGGAATCAACCTGTGGCTTCAAGTGCTTTCTTATGAGCTTGCCATACCTGATCAGATCATAATACAGCCCAATCCCATGAGGCAATATTGTCTAACCCAAGAACCTTGACTGTGCATTGCCATACATAGACCAATGAGGAGAACATTTGGATTTATTACCAAGTACATGATGTCCATCATCTCTTTCCAATGACCATGAGGGGTTGAGTCCTAAAATTAAGGGAGGTTGGGTGATACCTGTCGAAGTCCTGCAAAGATCAAACTGGCTTGAATTGGGGGACAAGACTAGCATCAACAAGTTGCGGGCATAGTTTTCATGGCCTGATGATGGGAGATTGAACACATCAATATCATCATGGTTACTCTCTTCAGCACAATTATCCTGTGGCATTAGAAGTGCTGGATAATAATGTGTTGAGCCTCCTTTGTAGCAACTGAGCACACCACACTAGAACCTGCATCCATTTTCCCCTGAGTGTCCAACCATTCCATTGAGCTGTACAAGCCCTGGACCATCACTAGTAATGAACATGAGGTAGGGGTCAGATCGATATGTGTCTCCTTGGCAAAGGCATCTCAAATCTGCAAACCTTCATTGTGGAGAGCTGCTAGATGATGCAGACCAGTGAACAGGAATAAATCAAGGTTCTTGGGCTTATTGGGGCCAGGCATAAAGCCCCTGGGAAGAACATTCACCTTGCAGTATCGCTTGTCTAGTGAAAGGTTGAGGATGACCCCGATATATATCCAGCAATCTAAATGTTCTTTTCATAGAGCTGGGTATCATCAAGGGAAATGGCAAGGACAATGTCCTGTGGCTTGATGTTGTCTTGGAGATAGGTGCTGAGATATGTAATCGTGACCCATCACAATATCATCAATCATGGGGATGGTGCAGGATTTTTGTAACTTGGCGAGAACCTCGTTGGTGCAATAAGAGAGATATGACATGTCTTGGGTGCTCCTGGGATCCTGAAAACAGGCTTGGAGCTGTGGACCAAACAGAATAGTCAGTGCCTTCCAAGCAGCTAGTTTGACTCAATCTGGGATGGATTTCAGCCTGGCCTCATCTTTCATTGGAAGAAAAAAGGAGGAGGTCATCCATGTAGATGACAAGCCATCCTTCAGTGATCATATCATGGAAAGAGTCATTCATGAACTGTTGAAAGGTGGCTGGGGAGTTGGTAAGACCAAAGAACATGACAGTGGGTTCAAAGAGTCCTTTGTGTGTGATAACTGGTTGCAGCACAATGAGTGTGAGTGTGAGAGAAGACCTCAGACGAGATGGGGGATGAAAGTCAGGCTTAGGACTGCTATCCCCTAATGTACAGCTCATCTTAAATACTGGGCTAACTCTCAATAATAAAGTTGCCATTGTGCACTAAAGTTGCCATTGCACACCTACGAAAGAGTCTGTATTACCTACATATGCAAAATCCGATCACACACACTAGCAATGTGGCAATGAAGATCTCACACCTGGGAGGAGTGGCATTACTGCCTAGGACATATCGGCATTGCTGGACTACGAAAATTACATGGTAAGAATCTTGTCGACGGATTCTCACTGAGAGACAGCCCACAAGAGTTCCAATGTGAGGCATGCATCCAATCTAAGATAACTTGATTGCCATTACCAAAAGAGGCAACTCGCCGGCCCCAGGAACCCGCCGAACTCACTCACATGGATGTTTGGGGACCAGCCCATGTTTTGTCACTACAAGGATATCAATATTATATTTCATTCGTTGACAATGCTACACAACACGTCACAACTAGTTACATGAAAACAAAGAATGAAACAGCTACAAAGGTAAAACAATACCTAGTCTACATAGAAAGACAACACAGCTGGATTCCAAAAGCGGTAAGAGCAGACAACAGACGAGAATACATCAACAAGGATCTCTGTGCTTGGTATCTTGATCGAGGAATTGAGATACAAACGACCACTCCATATACACCAGAACAGAACGGTATAGCAGAACAATGGAATAGAACAGTCATTGAATTAGGCTGAGCTATGCTACTCGCCTATCAACTACCAAACAAGTTGTGGCCTGAGGCAATACATCATACCATTTATATTTGAAATTGTGCATACACGAAGGCCTTACCTGAGAATACTCCATACGAAAAATGGACAGGATCACACCCAGACATCTTGTACAGTGGCTCAAATAAGTGTCCCAATGTTGGGCCATTTTGGAAAGACTTGACATTTGTAAGAGAACCAAAATGTGTTAGCTCTAACCCTTGCAGGGTCATCAATAGCCCTAGCCCTTGCCCTGAAGATGAGCTCTTAACCATGTGATTTCGTTGCCATGGCACTGAGATATAACCATATTAAAATGACATTCATTGGGACACTTATTTGACCATGATGTTATCAGTCATCATTTGGTAAATAACATAATGTTTTGATGGATGCTGTGCTTAAACCCTGTCTCATTATGTAATTTACATAACCATGAGCACTATAAAGGGCAGGGATACCACCCAGCTAACCCTACTTTACCATAAAGTCCATTTCTGCCTCTGCTAGAGCCAATATCCTGTTTCTCTCTGAATCTGGCCTTTCTGCTAGGAAAATATCCTCCCAAACTGGTCTGGGGAGTCCACTGTGGCCAGGATTATTAAAGAGATTCATCCAGGCAAGGAAAACATCAAATTAGGCCCTCCTTCCAAGCTTTCTCCTACTGATAGAAGGAGAATTGTCTCTAGTATTACTTCTGG
>JBBPND010000182.1:0-19027 GCA_038090655.1 Gastroboletus turbinatus
ATTCCTCACACGCGCACCCAAGCTCTCGCAGGTGCCGGAAAACGATGAGATCACAGCAGCTCGCCGTGGAAGTCTTCCTCACATTTACGTTCAGAACCATCTCGAGCCACACAGCCCGTACCGCACACCTCCCTCAGAGGCTGGGACATCCTCTGTACAGCCGGGGCTTCAACAGCACCATTACTCACCTGGCGGCAGTTTCACACCCCAACCCGGCTTTCTACACTCTGGTGAACCACCTTTCGTCCCTGGGCCCGGATCTGTGCAATCGGATTCCTCGTATCAGCAACAGCGATCAAGCCAGTTGCAATACCCGCCTGGAGGGACCTTCCAAGGAGCGCCGAGTACCATGGGTGTACCACACACCAGATATACACCACCTGCGAACGAGTACACCTACGCTCCCGGTCACGGGCAAGAGCCATTCACATCCTTCTCGTGAGCTGGTTGAGGAGGTTAGTCGAAAAATTTATCCTCGTTGGTTAAGTCGTGCTCGGTTTACACGCTATTTATTGTATCTTCGTGATGCGTTATTTCGCCTCCTTGGGGCAAATTATCTGGGTGGATGTTCTGGTACTATACTCATCTCCCTTTTTATTATCGCGTTCCATCTCATTTCTTGTTATGTTCGTCTTGGCCAGTAATTCCCTCTTCGTTATATCCCTCTTTGTATTACTCTGTTTTTCTCTTTCGTTTGTGCTAAAAATGGTTTAACACGCCGTCCGTTAGACGTCCTTGTGTTATGGTTCACCCTTCCTCAATCCTGCTCGAGCTCCTTGCTATATTTGCTTGTCTATTGATCTCGAGGCTCGTTAATCTGTGCTATCGGACCTCTCGCTAACTCGTATTCGGTCCCTCCCCATCATATTTTTTCTCTCATCCCGTCGTAAATTAGGGCCCGTAAACTTTCGTTTCTTTTCCGGTTTTCTCGTTCTTGCTTTTTTTCGTCATATCCTATCCTATATACGTCCAATCTTTACGTCGGCTTTGCGCTCTTTTTTTCTCCCTGTCATTTTTTTCCCTCGTATTGTCGGTCTACCTATTCTCGAGAAGCTACTCGCCCGTCCTAATATGTACCTAGCGTAATGCATCCGGTATCTTTGTGTGTGGATGGAGTGTATTATGATGCTGGTTGTTTAGGTTTTTTTTCCTGTGGCTCGCGGGTGAGAAAAGCTAGGAACTGAATGGACGACAGTTTGACAGAACAAGGGTCGATGGCGCGCGTGATATTGTGAGTGTCAAATTTTTTTTTTTGTGTCGTAGACTCGGGGACGTTGTCTTGGAATGCAACGCGCTCAGCGACGGTGCGATGAAATCGCCCATTTAAAAAACAGGACGACCGGATCATGGGACAGCTTCGCCAAATCAATTGAATTGAAAAAAAAAAAGGACGATCGTGTGTACCAAGTTTCAAACCGTTCGTCAGTACTTGCGTGAGTCTGGAAAAAAAAGTCTTTCAAGTTGTAGACTTTTTTTCTTTTTTTTTTTTTTTCACGACAGGAGAGTTGTCATTGAACGTTAACCTCCGCGCGCCGCCTATCGAAGAAGGTATCGAGTGACTCATCAGATCCGTGTTGCCCGACTCGGAGCGTATAAAAGGCAACTAGGATGTTTTCAAACTGTTTCAGGTGTTCGCATCCGTCGGCGGCAATCTCATGACGGCGGCCCGTATCAGCTATCCATGTATGTCATACTAGGCCCGCATCTACGCACGACCAAGGTTCTGAGGGCGCTAGACCGATTTGAAAACCAGCACGGTACGGCGCTCTCTCGTCGGGCGCGATCAACGCTTGCCAATCGTGGAGAACGTTTAGGAGATAGGAAATAATAAAATTAAAATTAAAACAACAATGACAACAATACAAAAAAATGGGTCCGCGTTGACGCGTTCTCACCCGACGACGACATTGTCTGATTGTAGATCAACTCTAGAATGATTCAACACTTTGTTTTTGGGTTTCAGTTCATGCTGGGATACTCCCAGTCCGGGTGTAGCATGTGAAGTCTCGAGACTCGTACCCAAAGTAACACACTGATCAAAGAGAAAAGGGAGGGGGGAATGACTTCCTGACCCCACGGATATACCACAGAGGCCACGTCAGCCGGATAAAACAAACGATTGAATTGAGATCCCCCACTCTGTGACAGACCCGATCTACACATACGTGAACAGGGAAACGAAAAAGGACACCTAGGTCCGACCAAACGACGAACGACGAATGACATGAGAAAAAGCAAAAGAAGAAGAAGAAGAAGAATGGCAGCGCAAAGTCCGTCTCGCGGTCATGTCTTGTTTTTAGGCAACTTGGAAAAAAAAAAGTTTGGATCTGCGTTTGGAAAAGGATACCCATCCCAGTGGGCCGGGTACACGAGTGGCGACCCGCACCGGACGGGAACGCTTTCCGCGATCCGAATGATAGTCCGTGGCGTTTGCCATCTTCATTCTTATGTACGTGACGATGGGTGACGATATGCCGGGGCGACTTCGCTGACACACGCCGGACCGCTTATCCCATGAACTAGAGCTTCGTCCCATGTGGTGGAGGAAAGGGCGGTGTCATGATTGGAGGGTGAAAAAAAGGCTGGGTGGGTGGTGCGGGTACAGGTATAGGTACAGGTACGGTCGTTGAACCTGGTTCACCTGGGCGTCCCGTGACTTGAGCGTTCCTGTCCATCATGAGACGATGTAACTGTTCGGGGACGGTCCGGACACGACCAAGATAAGGATAAGCGAGTGTAAACAGATCCACCGTGGAAACGTGGAAAGGGAAATGAAAAGACAAAGAACCCCACTTATCGACGATGAAGAATGTATTTCTAAAAATGCTCGGTGGAGCAGGAGACATACCTGTAGACGAATGCCGTGAACTGCATATTTTAGCGATCCGAGTTCTTCATTGATACGCATGTTCTCGTTGGTAAGCGCAATATCATTACGTCGTGTGAGGGAATCAACGGATGCAGCCACCGTGGCTACAGAGTCTCGCAGACAAACGAGGGAACCCTCGAGGGATGTGCTCAGGTTCAGGGGTGCAACAGGCGTGAGTGGCAACGAGCGTTGTCCAGGGTGTGACTGAAGGTCAAGCATGCCACCTGACGTGCGAGCATGCATATGACTGTGGTTATCGTAAACGACATCAGCAGGGGGGAAAAATGAAGCGAAAGCGTCCTGCTCGGCATCGGTGGTATCGAACGGATCGGGAGCTGTGGGTACCTGGACACGCTGGGCAATAGTCCTGGAAAGCGAGGGTCCAGCGAAGCCGTGGAGATTGTTGTCCTCGGGAACGGGAATGCGACGAACGTCTGCACGGCTTGTTCTCTGCACATCGGAACGATACCAAGGGCCTAGAATGGTTTTGAACGACTGTATCTCGCGTTGCATGACGTGCATAATTCCCTCCAATGCTTGAACCCTTTGCTTGAGAGCAATGTTCTCCGCGGAGAGGCTCGAGACCCGGGCGCCGTGTACAGCGAAGAAGCCCTTTATCGATTCGTACGAACACGAGCGGATGTGAAGCTCTGGTAGCTCGTGACGCGGACCGATCCAGGAACAGCCATTATCAGCATGTGGGCAAGGAACGACGACTTCCGAACACGCAGCAACATGATCTTGCAATTTGGATCGCGGAATTTCAGACGCGCAAAAGGAGCAGGTTGTGGTCTTGGAGGAACATTCCGAATAATGATCCTGACTTGCCAAAAAAAACCGCTCGAGCGATCGACTTGGAAAGAAAGGGAATGGGACCCACGGTTAAATCGGAATACTTGATAGAGCTACCGCATCCGTCGCATTCGGTTGAGCGATGGGCACATACGTCTGCGTGTTTCCCGCAATCTTTTCTCAAGATGGTCTGGTCGCAACCCTCTTCAGAACATGGCACCGTGACATATTGACACGCGTCCTTCATGTGAGATTCTAACAATTGCCGTTGGCATGTGTGCGGACATCCGACGTTCCGCAGAGGACATTCTACAATGAGTTCGTCCACGAGCTGGACACGCGCACCAGTCAGAAGACGGAACGGCTATGGAAAGAAGACCGTAAGACAGACGTGTTTCACGATGGGATTCGCCGGTGTCAAATCATTCAGTGAAAGGGCAGAGCGATCGATCGGACAATGTGGTGAATGTCTGACTGCCTCCACGACGCATTCATGACAGAAGGTATGCATGCATGACCTGGTGGTGGTTGGGTTCGTGAACGGAGCGCTGGTGTACGCCAAGGTTGCGAATCTGAGATTGAGTGACTCTGTCATTGCAGGTTGCAACTTACTGGCAGATACAACAGATCTAGACGCGAGTCAGCACATGAACGGAGATTGCGATAACAGGATCCCACCAGATTACTGTTCGGGGACTCGACATAGTTCAGCGACATCGTCGAGCGTGTGCTAGGCAACGTGTCAAGTTAAGGAGTTAGCCGACAGTGATACTTCAAGTTTCCAATAATGGTAATCAGACTCGGGTACTTTTACGTCAACTTCAGATCTACATAGTACCTTTGAGTTCGAAAGTGTGGTGATCATGGTGTACGAAAGAGCGTATACATCGAAAGAGTACGGCCCAAGGTAAGATGTGCACTAGTCTATTTCGTCCATACAACCCTTCTACGGCGGCCCGTTCATCTTCCCACCAAAACCGACTAATCCAAACGCGGAGAACATACCCTCTTGTGGCACTGGAAGAACCAGGGCAAACAAATGTTATTTTCGACCTATGCGTGACTTTCATGTTACATACACAGCATATACTTACACGCGTGAAAGAAGCAAGGTGGTAGGTTGAGTTTTCGGAGCCAATGAAAAAAACACCGTAGTTGTGGAACGCAGGGTAGTTAATATGATCTATTTCTGTGCCACCTGATTCTGTGAGGCTGTGGTGAGACCTACTACGAGCATGAGGCTCATGCCACTTAAGAACGGGTACTATGATCGACTTGACAGTAACGTTTCGTAGAATTATTAATTTGCCCCCCGGATCTGGCAATTGAGCTGGATCTTTCTCGGGCAATTGCTTCCATTGGAGTCCACCGAGTCGACAAGTTGAAGTGCTGCATGCAACCATCTCAGAAAGACTTCATATGGAATAGCCTGGGACCTGTGGAACAGCTAGGGGATACATGCCTTGGCGGGGGAATAGGGCATCGCTTTGTACGTTCCTGAAACTCGATCCGCAGCATCGGCATAAACCTCAAGGCTCTCTCAAAAAGATTGTTCTCGACTGAAACGTGCTCATCATATTTGAACCGAAGGTTACAACTGAGTGACGTTGGTGTGGCGCCCGGCTCATGTAAAAAGCCACCTCGAGTGCCAACGCCGCGCAAGAGGACTTTGCACGCCGCGGAAAATAGGTTGAGCCTCTCGACGTTATTTCTGAATGCGAAGCGTCGAAGCACTCGGAGAGATCCGACAACTCAAATTATTGCGTATGCCCTCTGAGACGCACCTTCCAAGGGGACCCGCAGGACGAGGACCTTTCCCAGGAGCGATCCACAATTCTTGATGTGGCAGACGACCTCGAAAAGTTCAGCATGTGACGTGTGGGTTCTCCATCGCATAATTCCACCATTTCGTTGTCGTATGCAATCCTGAAGCGGGTAAAGGAGACTATAGTCAATGACCCTGTACGAGCTTCTCCAGAAAATCGCCAGATGCGATCTGAAACTCGTCTGTCCCGCTACTTATCATCTTCCCACCCTTCTTCGACATTCGACCCTGCGCACGAACGACCTCGGTCATTCGTTTTTCCGCAGCGCCCGTACGTTCAGATACGTCCATGTCGTGTGGTTTTTGACCGCTAGCTGAGCGAGCGGATTTAACAGGCTTAGGTTTCGTGACCTTGGAGTGGTTGCCTTTCTTGCCGCCGTTGGTGATGGTTTTCGGTGCTTCTCGAAGCGCAAAGGCTTTTGCCAGATGTCCAATGTGCAGATTGCGGACATGGAACATATGTTTTTCCTCTGTTGGATGCGTGGAATAGGCCCTCATATGAGAGAGGAAGGCTCTTCGCGCAAGTTCCGAGTGCTAAATTGTCCGCGTGAGAGAGAAAGGATGGCAAAGAAAAACGGATGCTCACTTCTTTCCTTCGTAACACCCACCGCTCAAACGAGAGCTGTACATCGGTCGCACGGGCTTCGTACTCGGAATTCTTACCTCCGAAACCCTTGGCCAACACGCCCTCAACGCTCATTCCCTCCAGCGAGACATTTGCCTTCTGGTTTTCGTCTGATTTATTGACCGGATGCCCTCGCATCTTCCCTTCTACCCACTTTACCCACTCGGATTCGCTCGGTGCGACTATACTCCATGCCTCGCCTCCCTTGCCTGCACGCGCAGTACGTCCAACTCGGTGCACGTACTCAGTCGCTCCGCCTTCAGTGGGTAGGTCATACTGGATGACGGCACGCACGAGTGGCAAGTCGAGGCCGCGAGAGGCAACAGATGTGCAAAGTAGGACAGAGGAAGACGTAGAAGGTTGTTTACCCTTGCCGGACGTCGTAGACGAGAAGCCGCGAAGGGATGCAAGACGGATTGGTGTAGGGAGGGAACCGTGAAGCCGATAGACATGGGCGTCGGGGAGAAGGGGAGATTGCACTGATACTTTTTCGCCCTTCTTACGACCTTCATCGCCCGAGGAGAGTTCGCTACCATCGGTATCAGAGTCCCCTGGTTCAGATTCTCCATCTCCCATTTTCGAGCCGCCCAGTAATCGCCAGTGGAAGTCGACAGAATCTGTGCAGCTAAGGAACACAATGATTTTCGAACCTTTCCTTGCTTGATTTTGTGCGAGGATGGAGCGTAGGAGGGCAACGAGTGCGACTAGTCGTAGTTTCAGTGGTACGACGACATACTTCTGGGCAAGTTGAGCGGGTGGAGTGAAGTTTTCAGACGATGAAGCCAGCGAAGAGGCGTTCTGTTGATTGGAAAGTTGCTCTTTCTCGGTATCAAAGGCTTTGATCATGATAGGGTTCACCAGCGTCGTTCCCGCCAGTTTCTGGACGTCCTCTCGAATCGTTGCAGAGCAAAGTATGGTTCGTCTTCTGCGTTGCCAGTCCCAGCCGCCAACTTCAAGACTCTTCCCCTCGTCGACAGCCTGGACGGCTAATTTCCGACGCCCATCCAATCCTTGGATGATGCCCTTGATCGTTTCCTCGAAGCCAAGTTCCATTAGCCGATCCGCTTCGTCGAGTACCAACCACCTGCATTTTCCGACGTTAAACGAGGATGTATTCTGCAAGTGATCAAGCAACCGTCCCGGTGTCGACACAAGTATCGGAATACCTTTCCTCAAGCGTGCTTTTTCGTGGGCCCGGGTTGCTCCACCGGAGAGCAAGCCTGAGACGAGCCAGCGTGTATATCGTGTCGACGACTCGGTATCGTCGGTTTCGCCATCGGGTCGGAGTTTGAGTTTGAGGAGGGATTCAAGGACGTCTGAAATCTGTTTCGCGAGTTCGCGAGTAGGAGCGATGATAACGGCGAGTGTACCTATAGATCGGTCGATATAGGAGTGGGTGCTCAAGGGAAAGAGGTCATGGATGATGGGGAGGAGGAACGAAAGGGTCTTTCCCGACCCCGTCTGGGACTGTATGAATACATCTCGTTCTGCCATGTCTTCCGAGGGAGGATTAGTAAACACGGGAAGGACAGCTCGTTGGATGGACGTGGGTTTCGTTACCCCCATTTTGGACTCTAGATGGGAAACCAGAAGTGGGTGGAGTCCAAGGTCCGAAAACCCGGAGGAGGACGCGAGTGGTGCGTTACTGGGCTGGGAGGGGTTTTTGGAAACGGACTTGTGCTCTGGGGCCTCGATTTTTGGGTTGTACGAGAATAAAGATGATATAATTTGTGTCGGGAGCTTGGGCGGGCCAGTATGCCGCATGACGCTTCTCGGATCTGCAAGCTCGTCCCGCCTGGGTCGCTTTGCTGGCCGAGGAGAGTCGGCTTCATCCGCATCGGAGCCCTCATCTAAAGCTTGTGCTTGAGAAATCTGACGCGCAGATCCCTTTGCCTTCCGCTGTTGCGCTCGTTTGGTTTTTAACCTGATAACCTCTAGAGGGTGATGCTTTTGGCGTGTTTGCAATGTGCTTACCTGTCGGTCCATCGGCCAGATTTCTTGCTGGAGATATGCTTCGCTGTGACCGGAGCGTCAGTGGCGATGTTCAGGACGAGCCCATCGTCCATCCCTTTTTCCTCGTTTCCCGATAAGCCTGTCTGGGTACGTTGGCCTCTATATGATAGCACTGACTCTTGGACGTGCTCAAGACTGTAGTTCGACTGAAAAGGAAGTTCGTTCGCACGCATGTTGTATAGATTCGAGCCACGTCTCCATTTCTCACCCAAAGAACACCTTGAACCACTGACCCAGCTGTCATGTTTGGTCGCCTCACTCTCGCGTTCATTATAGTATCCATAGCTGCCTTTTTCTGCGCGCAGTCTGCAGACGCCACGAAAGGCCCAAAGATCACGCACAAGGTCTACTTTGACATTAAACATGGCGACAAGGAATTGGGACGAGGTGTGTCGTATGAGAATATCAAGCAACACTGAGAAGCTCAAAGGTATCTCCTGCAAGTCGTGATGGGTCTGTACGGTGGTGTATGTGCTCCCTTTCTCCTGCTTTTGGAGTGGGACTCAACTTGGAGAACATCCCCAGACTGTTCCAAAGACTGTCGAAAATTTCCGCGCGTTGGCGACTGGACAGGACAAGACGGGTGACGAGCTTGGTTATGGCTACAAGGGCTCCAAGTTCCACCGTGTCATCAAAAACTTCATGTATGTCCTTCTCATATTCGTTGCCTACAGCTTGGTAACACGTGTTTCCCCCCTCCAGGATCCAGGGTGGTGACTTCAGTACGTCGAAGTTTCGTTTGACAGAACACTTGTATCCGACCATGTTCTAATACCTACAGCTCGCGGTGACGGTACTGGTGGCAAGGTTTGTACTCTTGTGATATTCCGTATTAGATTCTCATCTCTGTCGCTCAGTCTATCTACGGTGACAAGTTCAAGGATGAGAACTTGTGAGTTAGAGGAATTCCTTGATCCTTGTCTTATCCAAACACTCCATCAGCAAACTCAAGCACACCGGTCCTGGCACGCTTTCCATGGCGAACGCAGGCAAGGACACCAACGGTATGTTGGTTCCAGATTTATTCCTATGTGCCTATGTCTAAGAGAATTTTCTTTTAGGCTCACAGTTTGTAAGGTTCACGGCTTTTGGGTAGCTTGTAGGCTTAGCCGTCATTTAGTTCATCTGCACCGTTATCACCAGCTGGCTAGACAATAAACATGTAAGTGGTAATGCCCTTCCCTTGCCGAAGGTCGCTAATCTTGTACTCGTAGGTTGTCTTTGGCAAGGTCCTAGAAGGGATGGATATCATTTACGCGATCGGTGTGTTCCTTTTATCTATGTCTCCCTGACCTATCATGCTCATTCACCGTGCAGAGGATGTTCAGAAGGGTCCTAATGATCGACCGCTGGAGGACGTTAGCATCTATGATTCTGGAGAGGTTTGTCTGAGTAGCCAGACGATATGACTGACTGACTGACTGACGAGTTTCCTGCAGTTGCCCGTAGAGTCTGTTGTTGACGAACAAGGAAACGAGGTACCACTCCGCGTTGAGCTATAGTTCAGGCGCCCATGTTCTTCGTCGGCATGTCATGTCAATAATAAAATTATCTGTTGTTTATCCAACAGGATCTCGAGGATGAGCCTACTCTTACTGAAGCGTCTGCTGCCGCTGCCGAAGTTGCTCCCGTAACACCATCCCCCGTCGTGAAGCAGACCGACGCTGCTCCCGCTGCGTCAACCGAGATTTCGCCCGTAGTGGACGCAACGGCTGAGGGGACTGATAGCTTTTCGTCGCCGTACCTTAGGTATGCCGGCATTGCACTTTTAATGCTGACCGTGCCTTGTGCCCTGTACATTTGCGGAGGACCACGGTTAACGTTGTTGCGTCGTCTCGTTCGCAAAACACGGGCCAGGGGCTACAGCCGCGTCAGCGTCGACGACGACGTGGAGAAGTAGTTGATACCTTTAGAAAAATGCAGAAACACTGAAGCTGAATTTATTTATTGTACTTCATTCTTTTGGCACTGTCGTTACTCAACTATGTAGTTAATCCCTATGTACAATCAATTCACACTACATCAACTTTCAGCCAGTTGCAAAGGCTTCTTGGCATCACAATTACAGAGTGCATCCGAATCCATCATGCGAACAGCGCCCAAACTTGTATCTATACGAGACCTCACATTCTTAACGATCAGTCAATGGAAGCCGGATCCACTGAGTCCCCCCGCTTGCAAGCTTGCACGACCGGGTTCCGGAACATTCGGACGGGCCGGGGCGGGATCACGTGAGCTATACTTGCGTGTATTAGGCGTGTTGGACGCAGCTCAAAGTCACTTCAAGACATGACGATGAACATCAATGCCCGACAAGCCGCGCTCATAACCCTCACCCTCGTCCTCTTCCTCGGCACCGTCTACTCCGTCAAGAACAACACCTACCTCGACACCTCAAACCCCCTCCTCACTCACCTCCACCACCTCCACAAATCCGACTACTTTGCCAACAAATCAAACATCCTCAACGTCTGGTTCATCAAACGCGGCTGGGGATGGACCTCCTTTGCCTTTCTCTTCCTTTGGCTCACCAGCCCACGCCACACCCAATCCCGAACTCGGGTGCTCCAATGGACGCTCGCCTCCCTCGCCTGGCTCGCGTTCACGAGCTGGTTCTTTGGACCCGCGCTCATCGAGCGGTTCATCCTACTCTCAGGGGGTGAATGCACCGTCGCACTCCCCTCCGGCGCCTCCTTCACCATCCCACACGAATACTGTCTCACCAAAGTCCAGCTCTCGCCTCTCACACATCCGAGCTTGTTCGCAGCCCCGTTGATCCTCCCCGAGACACCCTGGAGCACAGTACCGAGGTTACGAAGGGGGCATGACGTTTCGGGACACGTGTTTTTGCTGACGATGTCGATCTTGTTTCTCGCGGACCAGTTGACGTCGTCGTTGCGTGTCGTGTCGTGGCCGAGGATGCATACGTGGGCGGTGATGGCGACGGTCGGTCTCGTCGCTATTTGGTTGTTTGCGTTGGGGACGACGAGCGTGTATTTCCATACGCCGTTGGAGAAGTTGACGGGGTATTGTGAGTTGGCGTGTCGCGTTGCGCGTTCGTGTGGTGGGTTGCTCACCCTCGTTTTTCGACAGTGTTGGGGCTGGCAGGGTACAGTTTGACGCTTTTAACGCGCTTGTTATGAGGTTGTACACGATGCGATGGTGGTGGACGACAACCGGGCGCGTCATGTATCGAGTCGTGTAGACCGTTGATGGGGTATGCTCGACGATACGAAATGAAAGCGATGGTTATATTTGGTCAGTGCGACTTGCGATGCATGATAATGCCCAAGTCCAAGGAACAATCTAAATTATTATTCCATGCAACCCCATGCTCAACACTCAAACCTTTGGCAAAAACCCACTCTCCCTCCACGCTCCAACCCACTTGGCTACCAACCCCTCCCCCGCCACCGGCGCCACCCTCAACCACCGACTCACTCCAACCGTCCTCGTCACAGCCAATCCCGCTCTCTTCGTCGTCCTCTCCGCCGTCGCACCATACTTGCCCTCGTAAAACGCCAACAACTTGCGGCTCGGGTTCCGCCGTTCGTCTGGGTCGCTCGCGCGGAGGGCTTTGAGCCAGTCCTGCCGTGGAACAGGTTTAAACTCGAGTTGCGCAGCGTGGAGCGCGGTGAGGATCGTGGACCAAGGGATGTGGAATGGATGGAGGACGTGGTAGACGGGGCAGTCGCCGGGCGTAGACGTGGACGTGGGGAGCTCGACGAGCTCGACAATGCTCTTGGCGGCGTAGTCGACGGGAAGCCACGAGACGTGTTCGTCCAGTTCGGGAAGGATACCGATCGTGTCTGCACACTATTTCGTGTCCGACGTCGGTCGGGTTAGGGGGTGTGAACGAGCGAGATTGGAGTGAACGCTGACCTTGAAGACGAGCGAAATCCCTTCGGACTCGTTCCAGATCCCGTTCGTCGTGTCGCCTACCATCTGACCGATACCTGTTGAAGTGAATGACCCGTGTGAGACGTCATTGTGATGAAATCTCTTTCATCTAGGACCAGGTACGTACGTAGAACCGCAGTGTACATCGGGGTAGTACGCGCTGCAATCTGACATAGTTTCTCCGTGACCCACTTTGATTGTGCACTTGAAATATCCAACAGTGCAACAAAAGGAAGAGAAAAAGAGAAGAACAGTCAGACAAGTACATGCGGGGAGACAAGAAAGAAAACGGAAAAAAGACATACTATCCAATCTCCTGCGCGACCGCCGGATTATCCGTCACCGCCTCAGGCACCAATCCCGGCCCAGGCCAATTCGCCACAGCACTGATGGACGAGGCAAAGAAGAACTTGGCAGGTTGGGAACGTGGGGAGGAGAGCGCGAGCTGCATCAGATTCACCGCTCCACGAATGTGCGTTTCGAAACTGTGGTAACAAAAGGGTGGGCGTGAGCGACGATTCACGTATCGACGGTGCGTATGTGTGCGTCATACGTACCTAGAGATGCCCAAGTTGAAATTGACCGCCCAGGCGTTCTTGGAGAGGAGGACAAATGCAACAAAAAAAAAAGAGTGAGGCAAAAGACGGGAGGAATGTACGACGGACACAAACGTACGTGTATGATCACCGTCGCTCGGTTTGCGATCTCGCGGTACCGTCCCTCGTCGAGACCTAACCGGACCGCAGGCAAGTCTGCCGCGAGCGCCACGACGCGTTCGTTTGCATTCGTCTTGGCACCCAAGAACCGCGTCAACAGCTTTCGGGTCTTCATCGATGCAGCGAGCCGGTCTGTCGCGTCCGCGTCGTCTTTGGCACGACAGAGACAATAGACGGTTTCCACAGCCGGATCGGCGAGAAGCTCGTCGAGAATGTAGGATCCGAGGGAGCCCGTTGCGCCCGTCAAGACGACCTAGAACGAAACAAGTGTGTGACGACGATGGTGAACATGCCACGAGGTCAAACGTTAAAGGGGAAGGGGAGGGGGGCTACGTCGTTACACACCACTTTTCCAGAGGTGTCGGTGGCATGACTGTTCGTCCCGTGGGCGTACACTTTGGTTGGGTACGTGAAGTGGCTGTATTTGTCCACCAACTCGAGCATGAGCTCTTGCGAGCTGGTTTCCAAGGCGTCGGTGTCTTTGCCCGAGGAGAGCACTACGATGAGCTTTGACAGCCTTGGAAAGGAGGAAGAGTGAGTGACTATCGCGGTAAAGTATATGCCTACGCACTTGGCGATGGAAGGATGTTCAAAGACGGCATTCATAGACAGCTTCTTTCCACTTAGATCAATCTCCTAAAGAAAAAATCCTCTCGTGAATCCCAAATCACACGAAACGAGCAAGGACACAAACGCACGCACCCTCTGAATGGCATTCCTAATCCGCGTCGACTGCAGCGAATCAAGCCCAAAGTCAAACAAGTCCGTGTCGTCTTCAAGGCCATCAATAGGCCGCTCGATCGTCCTCCCAATCACCTCTCTCACGGCCTCTTTCGCCTCCCCCTCGCCTTCCACGCGCCTCTTCCCCTCCGACCCCACTTCCCCCTCGAGGCGCCTATACACTTCCTCGATCACTTTCTCAAACTCTTTATACACCTTGGGTCTCAAAATACTCCCCTTGTCCGCCCTCGGAATCTGAGTCCCGTATGGAAGAAACACGAGCGCCTCTGTCGAGAGCTGGGAATGCGACGGCGCGTCGGCGTTGGCGAGGGCAATGACCGAGGCGACACGGCGGGCGAATTCGTCGTGTGAGCAGTGCTGGGCGGCTTCAGTGGGGAGGATGAGGGCGCCAATTTGGGTACGGCCGGCGCCGAAGACGAGGGCGTCAGCAATGTAAGGGGAGGAACGGAGAGTGAGTTCGATCGGGACGGGGTTGGCTTTCTCGCCGTTTACCTGTTGTTTTGAGGGAGTGAATTGGGGTTGGGAGGAGAAGGTGACGTACCATGACGAGGGTATCGTCTATCCGACCAATGTACTTGTATGTATCGGGGATTGTAGGATGTTTGATGAAGAGGTCTTTGGTCGCATAAGACCCGTCTGGTTGGTTGGACATCACCTACTAGACGCTCAGCACGCAAAACGAGATTGCATGCATAAGACATGCCTTGGTGTGCCATCCGTCCAAAATGTAGAGCTCATAGGTGTCACTGCCACGGGGCTCGAAGCGCATATATTCGTGTACACCAGTGTGCACGTGTGGACCTTTTGCACGAACCCAGTTCCATGCCTTGTCGGTGTCGAAATCGCGGAAGGACGTCATGAGCTGACCCATCTCAGCTAAAGAGCAGCTCATAAGACCTGGAGCAAAAAGTACAAAGGAGAAGGACGCACTGAGCCCATAATGACCCACCAAAGGAACGCCTTCCGAGACGAGAAAGTCACCCAGTTCGTCTGGACAAGGGCTCCCGCCAAACATGACCACTTTGAGACGTCTAAGGACTTGAAGACCCTCTGGGGTCTCAGCGAGTAATTTGAGAGCAAAGGGGACGCCGTAAAAGCCCTGTATGTCTGGTGCTTGTGAGAGCAGCTTGACGATGTTTGCAGACGTGAGCGGAATAGATGCCGTTGGGAACAGGTAGAGCGGTTTCGCAGAATACCACGCTCGGAGCAAGTTCGAGTGTCCGTGACCCTGGGAGACGACTTTGACTACAGGACGTCAAGTCGAGGAGGAAAGGAAGTAGACGAACGTGGTACAAGGGCAACGTCGTGAGACTGGTGAGGCCAAAGTTCATCTTGAGGTTCCCGACGGCAGCCTTGTTGGTCGCAATGATTGGCTTTGGGAAGCCGGTGGAACCACTCGAGTGGATGATGGTGACGGGGAGGAGGAACTCTACGTCGGGGCTGAGAGGCGGGTCCCAGTGGGTCTTGTCTGGGTGTACGGCGCGCGTATCAGGTCCGAATACGTCGGAGGGAGGTTGGTGGATGATTGATACCGACGACGGGTCAGCGAGGTGAGCAAGCGCGGCAATGGCAGAAGAGAGCAGCGTATCCTGGACAATGATGTGGGAAGCATTGGTGACGGTCAAGAGGTGTGCAATCGCTGGCGGTGAGTTGTTTGGGGAGAGAAAGAGGACGCCTGGGGATTAGAGTTAGAAACTGAGTCGTGCAGAGGGGTGGAGACGAACAGTAGCCCATGCGATACAAGGTCATTTCCGTGACGACATAGTCGATGTTGCTCACGCCCAATAGGCCAACGGTGAGCATGCTCGTTGCATCGCCCTTTGTGCGACCAGGGAGGACACCGGTGTCACTGAGATGGTTGGCGAGGAGAGAGGCGGCTACATCGAGCTCAGCGGTGGTGTACTTTGTGTACTGGAATGCGGGTGAACTGGGGCGTGTCAGGGGAGAGCTGGGAGACGTACGATAAAGTTCTTGTCGGGGATGCCAAGGATTTGGAGGTCGGGGTGATCGCGGACTCTCTGTGCGATGAGCTGGTTCAAGGAGAGAATGTCTGGCATGTCTGCGGAGGTGGGCCTCCATGATGCTCGGTGGTGGGATAGATATCAGTCCAACCACTCAAGGGTCATAAGACCGGTCAACTCCGGGCCGACCTCGCTCTTGATTTGCACCGTATGTCAGATGTCCACTCGTCCTCGTCGACGTTCGGTCCTATTCGGACTTGCTTGATGGCTGACAGACAATGTCAGCCGCCGTTGCCCATAAAAGTGAGTCTGACCACCCGCCTCGCTTTTCCTACCCTTCGACATGCAATTCTTCCGGCTCCTCCACCGTCGGACAAAGTCAGAGGGCGACGTCTCGACCTTGTTGTTCCAGCCAGGCTCGGCGGGGGTCGCCCCCGTCTTCGTCCCTTTGCAAGGGTCTCTCCCCTCGTTCGACCCCACCTGCGAGCTCTACGCCTCGCCCACCAACTCGGTTCAAAGCCCAATGGATTCGACGGACCCCATGGACAAGCTCAACGCCAGGATCTTCGAATTGGAAACGCAGCTCGTTCATCTCCAGGACGAACACTCCGACCTCGAACAAGACCTCGTCGACTACCGCGCGGACCTCCTCAACACCCGCACAGAGCTCTACTCCGAGATGCTCCGCAGTGCGCGCCACCAACAACGGGTCATGGACGACTTTAGGACCATCCAGAGGCTTGAGGCTCGGTATCAGCGCTTTTGCACCATGTTGGTCGATATTGGTATACCCCGCTCAACCGTCGACGTGATTTGTCAAGTGATTCAGTCACAAACCGGATCCCCGGACGATATCCTCGTGGACGCTATCAAGGATGCCTCGAATGACGATACCACCCTCTTGGCTAGGCTCAAGCCCATCGTCACGGACGAACGTACCCCCGAGCATTACCAGTCCGCGCTCAACTTGACGTTGAGCATTCGCAAGGAACTCAAGTCTCAGAAGAAAAAGTCCAAGTTTTGGAAGAAACTCGCTCAAGAAGACGACCGACACGCAAGCGCCATCACACCATCCCCTTCGGATATTTCATCCATTCGTCAAGACCTTTCTCCAGAGAGGCAGGGTGCGTTGGACGCCCTCATCGCTCGCCGTCGTGCAGCCAGGTGTTCAGAGAACGAAGGTGACGTTTTCGGAGGTAAGCGAAGAGAATCAGCCCTGGATGCGCTAGCTAGTTCTCTCGCATCTCGTCCGCGTCTCTCCATTCAGGACGACCTAAGACTCTCCTCGTCGTTCTCCTCGTCTTCCACTTCTGCTTCGACGTATCTCTCCCACCTTCCAGGCCTTTCTCGGATTCCCAGGGATTCTACTACTGAGACACCATCCATACAGTCGCGTCTCCCATTTACCCTGTCCACCTCTCTCCGCCGTTCCTCCAGGAGGTCTTCCCAGTCCATCGTTCTTGGCAGCATAAACCTAAATGTCTCGCGATCTTCTTCCATGGACCCCACCGTTGTAGAAGAAACAGAACAGCACACGAACCCCGAAACTGGTTCCGTATCTACGGCGACCCAGAGCCAGGATCTCCTTCAGGTTCGCATTCCGTTCCTCTTCCCTATGCCTCATCTTTCACTAGCGCATTTTATTTTATCTTCCTTTCTAGAACGTCAGACGTGCATCTCAAGGCCATGCACACCGTCGTATGTCTTCGACAACCTCGAGGCGCTCAGTACCCACACGCTCGACCCGCTCTTCATTCCGGCTCTCCGCGTTCTCGCCCGTCCGGGCGTGTCGTCCCACCGGACCACCGACGGCACCTGATTCGGACATCTTAAGAAACGCGACCAACGACGCACCGGCGTTCCACACGCCCGACATCATGATGCGTCTCTCCGACCTCGCGACGAGCACTGACGCCGATACGCCTGCGTCGAGCGAGGACACCCCGTTCAACGATGCGCGTGTGCTGCCCAAGTACGGTGTCGATACGCCCTTCTCGCCGACGGACTTGGAGACCCGGGTGGCGTCGACGCCGTCGGATGGATTTGTTGCCTGTAAACCTCTGTGCGGGAACACGTGCGCACACGACACGCGGTTTCTGGAGCACGTGGATTCTTCCATGTCGATGACCATGTCAGTGTCTACGTCTGTGTCTGCGTCTGCGTCAGAGTCCAGCGCGCATGCACGAGACAGACACGAACACGAAGACAAGCATGCACGTACGGGCACGAGCACAGGCACCATCCCCTTGGGCGAATCGAATGACTCCCTCTTCACCACCTCGGCATCGGCCTCTGCATCTTCCTCGCTCACGACGAACGATACGCCTGCGCCTACGACGCCTCCTACCCCCAGCCCCAGCCCCATTCCGAGCCCGAGCCTCTGCAAGACCCCACCCAGTCGCACCGGCGCTGGCACTGGTATCAGCCCAGGCACCGGTACGCCGTCGGTCCGACGCAGTATGCTTCCGGTACTCGCGAAACATCTCAAACGGCTCTCGCTCTCGGGGACGTCCCCGGAACGAGAACGGCTCGTGGACAAGCTGCGTGGGTTGCGTTCGTTGTCGAGGTCTAGGTCTAGGTCGCGGCCCAGATCTGGGTCTGGATCGGGGTCGGGGTCGGGGTCGCCGCTTGCTAGCTCTTTGTGGCGGGGCTCGCCTGCCCGGTCCGAGTCGAGTAGGAGCGAGTGTCTTGAGCTCCATCTCAGTGCGAGCCCGAGCCCGAGTCCGAGCCCGAGTCCTGTCAAGGGGTCTGGGATTCCGGTGTTGCAGAGAAGGATGACGATTCGTGCGCGGAGGACGTCGGTGAGGAAGGTCTAGTGGGTATTTTCATTTTTATTTTTATTTTTATTTTCTACTTGCAATGGATCTCGAAGAGACGGGCGGTTCTGTACACGGTGATCGATGCATTTTCTTTCTTGTTTTTGTTGTACACACGTGCGGTATATATCTCATGTTTTATTTCGCGCAGTCGGATTTCCTCGGAGCTTGATGTCTCGTATCCCCAGCACTCTGAATGGATGTACATGTTATGTCCTTGCATGAAGGTGCGGCGTTGGATTCCCATTTCTCGCTCATGCTCGCCTTTTATTTTGTCTCCTCCCGAGATCAAAGATACATCTCGCACCATAATGCATAATTTGCTGTTTTACGAGACGAACAGTCTTGACTCTTTGGCACGGTGACAGATACCTTGCTGTCCCCATCGTCTGGTATCCTACACTCAACACACAACTTGGACAAGGTCTCACAACACATACTATACCCCCCCATCTTTTCATTCTGCCTCCTTCGCCTCCCTCACGAGATCAAAGTTCGTCTCGCCCTCCCGTTTCACGGCGACATACTTTTCCGTCACGATCGCCGTAATCAACTCTGCGGGGGTGACGTCGAAACTCGGGTTATACACTCCGCCTTCGGTCTCTCCGACCGCACTTGGCGTGATGAGGACTTGAGCTTGGACCTTGTTGCCAGAGGCGTCGTAGGTGGCGGGGTGGAGGGCACCGCGAACGAGGCAAGCTTCAAGCGGGGGTCGCTGCTCGATCGGGATACTGCGTGCGAGGGAGTTAAGGTGGCTTATGTTGGCGGG
>JBBPND010000183.1:0-19007 GCA_038090655.1 Gastroboletus turbinatus
GACCAGACCTATCTATGAGGCAAGCCGTCGATGCCTCATAGATAGGTCTGGTCACCAGACTACGTGCCGGGCCCATCTGATACGAGTGGTAACCGAGAAGTGATTGACAGACGTGCGCACATGATCGTCCTTTCGTAGCTCAACTGCTGGGCCTTGAAGTAACAAGCTACTCTTTAATGTACTACTGATAGCCTTGTTATAAATACTGGAGCACTCGTACTATAGCAGTAGTCTTTCCCTCTATTTGATCTTGGACTTGAGCCAGTCATTAGACGCGAGAGATTCTTCTGTGTGACATTACCTCTTTCGGAGCCCCCTCTCTGTCGCTTGGCTTTTTCTTGTTGCTTTTTCCTTCTCCGAGTCCACGTTTCTACACTCTTTCACAAGCTATCCCGTCGTTCCTTGCTTTTTTCTTGACTGGTTTCCTACCCGCTGACCTTTTGTCAATGAGCCCTGCCGTCTACGATTGACAACGTTGCCTGAATCTCGCACACGGTGATACCACACCGTTTACACACTTTACTTGTATTGGACCCCCTGGATCCGGTTCTTGACCTCCTTGCAACCACAGCCAACCCCCATTTGCCCCTTCCTGCTTCTAAAGCTCAAGCTTCTCATGACGGTTCTTCTTGACGCCCGTTCCAGGAGGAAAAATAAGGAACGAGCATCATCAACCGAAGGAAATGGTGGAGGTTCTGGTATCCTGCTGAGCATGGACATGGTTTCGACGAATTCCTATACCGTGTACGTCCAAGTTTAATATCTTTCGTGACATGGACCGTTATTTCCCCCAAATCATCATATCACTGATGGTTATATGTCTTATTATTGTTTCTCTCCCTTTTGGAGAAAACACGGGCCGCTTACTCCACCCATTAATTCGTAGGATGTACACTGTCCCAGTGCAAGTGGGATCTTCTCAACAGAACTTCTCCTTGCAGGTCGATACTGGTTCTTCTGATCTTGTGAGACATATCTTCTTCTGTACTCTTAGTCTTCCTGAACCCACTTTCCCAGTGGATCGCGTCCAAATCATGCTCATCAGCTTCATGCTCAGCGACGGGTGGGCGTCTGTATGATCCAAGTTCCTCACAATCAACAGGCGCCACCTTTACGATGCAATACCTTGCTGGGAGCATCGAGGGCCCCATTGTATGGGACCAAGTACAGATTGGGGGCTACATCATTCCAGATCAAGCACTAGGTCAACCAGCTCGCTGTTTTTCCTCCAACTATTCAACTCACAAATTAAGCAGCTGCAGCAACAACTGTCAATAACGAACCATTATCGTATAACTTTGATGGTATTCTCGGTCTCGCCCTCCCCTTGAATTCTTTGATTCAGCAAGTCATACCCGCGAGCTCGGGTGACACCCCAGATGGAGCGGCCATTTCCTCCAACCTCTTCTCCCTCGCGCCGGCTACCGATGTGCCTTCTCAACCTTTTTTCTCGCTTACCCTTGGTCGTCCAGGATCCCGCCAAATACCGTCCCTTCTCGGCATCGGCCGTCACCCTCCCAAAATCGTCCCTGATCCTTCACACATTCGTTATTCAGCCCTTGTCAGCGAGAGCGTCGGTACGCTTTTCTGGAAGACTACAGTTCACGCGATTACAGTCTATGTGAATGGTCAAGCGCGTCCCGTCGCGCTACAGTCACTATCCGGCACATCCGAACCAACCGCCCTCCTGGATTCAGGTTCACCCTTGATAATCACAACGCCTGCGCTGGCCAATGGAATTTACGGAGCATTGGGTATCAGCCCTGCCTCTGACGGAAATTGTGTGGTAGTTTTGTTTCATGATTTGACAAGTTGTTCACGCCACCGCTCGTAGATTACGTCCCATGTGCAACCCCACTCAACATGACCATCACCCTGGATGGTCAAAACGAATTTCCGCTGCATCCACTCGACCTCACTACGGAGCCTGCCGGACAATCAAGCTCGCAGTATTGCACGGGTCTCATACAGACTGATCCTTCGCAACTCACGGCGACCTCCGACATAGGTGATATGATCCTCGGAGTTCCCTTCATGCGGAACGTCTACACCGTCATGGCATACGAACAACCCGACGCCACTGGGAATTTCAACAACACCGTTGCGTTTGGAACGCGACCAACGCTCGGCTTACTCGGTCTGACGAATGCCACTCAAGCCATGGAAGAGTTCGATCAAGTTCGCGTGTTGAAACAGCCCTTGGACAGTGGATCTGCTCAGCAAACCGCAAGTTCTCAGGGTGGCGGACCACCGCTGTCGATCGGCGTCAAAATTCTTATCGGACTGGTTGGCTTCTTCGCGCTATGCTTAGCGCTTTTCGCATTGCGATACTTTTTTGCACGGAGACGATGGTGGGATCCGTTTGCTGTCGGACGAACAAAAGAGGGGTCGGATCAAATATTGGAGTATGGGCCGTACCGAAGCACGAGAAACAAATCGCGGTCGAGCATCGAGGACGATTTCGGTCCCGAATTCTCCGTGCGGAAATCCAAGTTGGGCGACTCTCCCACCGAGCTGGAAATATGTGACCCTTGGAACCCCCATGCCGGCACCTGGCGTGACACCACCATCGGCATCGAAGCAGGGAGTGAAGCGGTCTCGCCTCATTCGTCCTATTTCCCGCCGCCCGACCTCGCCGACCCCGATCTCGGTTCTCCGCATGCATCGCCCGAGCTCACGGCTGCGTTGTTGATGGCGCACGACAAGAGTGACTCTCAGATGAGTGATCCAGCAGAGTTTGGGATGTGTGCTGTAGGGATGGCTGGGATAGGGACGGCAGCGCGAGGGAGCATCATCGGTGCAGAGCTGCAACACGATCGGTCGAGTTACGACAGCGTGAAATCGAGTACGCCGTTACGACGGGCTGGGGTCTCTTCCTTGCGATCGTCACACACGCTCGCGTCCCTACGCGAGTCTGTCGGCGCTTCTTGTCATACCGACCGGACGTTTTGATAAGTCTGGGATTCCGCTCGCCACATACTAGTTGCTATCTGCTCATCGAGCGCTCGTTTTCTTTTATGGGTTGTTTGTAGGGACTCGGGTTGACCTATTTTAACGCATGGACTCGCACATATCTGATGTACTCTTACGTGTCACTAACTAGTTGCAATACTACTGACAAGCTCATTTCGCTGCGCTGAAGGGTTTGGTGGCAGAGAAAGTATCTCATAGATCCGTTTATATACATGTACTCGGTTCTGCGTCATGACTTTGCCAACACGTGCGTTGATCGGTAGATGTTGCAAGGGGCATGTCACTATCCAACCTTGTACATCTGTACGACCACCTCGCTGGCTGGCACATCTGCGCCCTTTCTGACTGAATAATGAATCTCGACATCGAGTTCCCTCGAATTTTCCTCGCTCTTTTTGCAATAAAACGTGCCAGACACGATCGTACCTAAACCGAAAAAGGCACATCAGCCAAAACGAAGCGAAACGAAACGCGAGGGGGCACCCACCTTCCTCGACAGAGATCGGGTCCTTGAGCAAGAAGAGAGTTTGCATCCAATGCGTCGGTTGACTCGTCGGTCCCGTGCTGAAACTAATGACGCGTTTCTCTTCGCGTTCTTTCAAGCCCGGACCCACGCTCGCCCTGCGCTTGGGCGGCGGTTTACCCGCGATCGGCCATACCTCCGCGAGAGTGACGTCGCCGTCTCTGATAAGCCGTACGGGGACGTCTGGTGAGAGAGGTTCGCCGGTGGTAGTGAAGAACGTGTCAAAGTAGAGCACGAGCGCGTGGATTTTGGTACGCATGGGCGAGGTCGATGTGAGTGAGAACGGGGAGGTAAACTCGAGTTGGCGGGCGGTGATGGTTTGGAGATGGAGATCCTGCAGGAATGGCTCGTGTGGGCGAGAGATGGGGGAACGAGATGGAATCTTACTTTGAGTAGATAGGGTTCGCTGACTACCGATTCCGGGCTGACGACGTCGATGATGGCATCGTTGTAGGTGTCATGCCCCATTTCAGAAAGGTCGAAACCTGATCGTTGTTGCAGTCTGTTCGATCGCACGATGGTGAATAAGCGCACCGTATACGTCGTTCCAGAGATCCACCCTGTCTTTCATTATTTCGCTGCCCTCGCAAAGCGCCAGCATGATCCTGCATTGACTTGGTGCCATGACACCCCCATTCGGACGCAGGAATCTGTCACGCGCATGTAGAACAGAATCGAGCATCGACTCGTAGAGTAGAGCATAGCCCATCCATTCGGATATGATGATGTCGACGTGATCAACGTCATCGGGTAGGCTGATTTCTTCCACTTTTCCGCGTATCACGCTGAGGTTACCAGCGAGGATAAGGACGACGTGATGACGGGAGCTCAAAGCAGGCAACCTACGTGATAATGTTTTCCAATCCATTCGCTCGGACGATTTTTTCAGCCTTTTCGGCGATGTCGCTCGCCTCGACAGCGTAGACATGTTTCGCGCCGGATTTCGCTGCGAATAGAGAAAGGATACCAGTCCCACATCCGACGTCGAGAACGATGGCGTCACGGAATAAAATGGGGTTTGTGAGGATAAATGAGGCGTATGAGGACGTTCGGACTTTGTCCAGTATCATCACAGCGTGTATGTCTGGAACGTCCGAGTGACTATCAGTCGTTGTGTCTCGATAATCCTCTACAGATGCATACCATTGTACCCATAGCTCCGGAAGTAATGCGTATCGTCGTCCCGGGGAGCTTCGCTGGTCGATGGGCCAGGATAATTTATGATCTCAGCGATACTGGAGAAGTCCAGATTTTGAGTGACGAGTTTTCGGTAGTCTGACAAGTCATTTTGCGCCTGGGATAGCTTCTTTTCAAGAATTTGAATGCGACTAAGGGCACTGGGAAGATCCGAAGTTAGGCTTGAGCCATGCTCGGGGGAAGGCCCGTCGTCGTCGTCGGACCAATCGTCGTCAAAATCAAGTTCTAGATGGGTGGATCATGCGGAAATATCGATAGTGGTCAAGAAGATGACTTACGGAGTAGAGGGTCGTCTTCGATGACAGGGATAAGATAGTCGTCGGAAGTGAAGAATGATTCAGCCCCTGTTAGATTGCCGACATCCGTAGGGGTCAACTTCTACGCAAAAACGACACGGTCATCTTCGATGCGATCAGGAGCATAGTTGATCTTACATGTTTTCGGATGAAATTGATCAGTCGTATTCGACGATGAGGGTCTAATTCTGTTGTTGCGAGTCGGCGTCAGTATACACGACGAGCGCACCAAAAAAAAACGCACTCCATTGTTTGCTCGCGGCGTCTAGGTCAAATCCATGCGTGTATTTATCGTACGCCAAAGCTTCTGCTGCTGTGGTAAACGTTTTGTCCTCGAAGAGCGATCGACAAGCTTGAAGTTGTCCTTGATCGGAAATCCAGTCTTCGAAATTGTTGTCTTCCTCTGTATAGTCTTCAGAATCTGAGCTTGAAGGTGACGTTGCACGGTCGTCCGCGTCGTCTTGGGTATGTGGGGGAACAGCGAAGCGAATACTCATGTTGGCGTTCGGAAGACCAAGGGATTCGGGACTACGCGGGAGGCCTGGTTAGCTAACGGACCAGTACTTCAAGTGATAGGTGCGATTAGATTGACAAAAGCAGATCGACAGGCACGATATGTACAAGATGATATATATTCAAGGGTGGACTACATGAAATCCTCCTCGATCGCCTTGCCGGTCAGCTTTGGAGCGTCTGGGTCTTCCTCGACGCTGAATAGTAGATCATACGACCGTGCAGCCTTTTCTTCTTCCCTCTGTTTCTGGAGTTCGGCCTCTTCTTTCTTCTGAAAAATAAACCGGTAGGTCTTGGAAAACACGCAGAGAATCAGTTGCTCACTCTTTGGGCAGCTACTACACGCTTCTCTGCATTCTCCTTCTTGAGGCGGTCGATCTTCTCTTGCTCGTGGTCAACCTCTCTTTCAATTTTGGTTTTGTTGAGGCGGTTGACGATGGGATTTTCTCGCTTTGGAACGTAGACTAGCGCAGAAGCTTAGTGACTTGGGAGAGAGGAGACTCGGGGACAACACACTTCTCTTCACCTAGACCAAATCTGTGAGATCAAGAGCGTGCGCATTGAACACCGTGGCAGGCGTACCCGTTTATCGCTATGGAAGGAAACTTGACCGACGGCCATGTCACCTTGTTTCTTCCGTACGAGCTATGTCACCATGGATCTTTGATCACTCCACAGGTCATTCGTACCTTGAGGTTGTTGGCAGGTGTATATATGATTGTCAGATCATCCTTCTTGTTTCCTGCAAGATCGCGAGATAAGGAACGAGAAATTCATGATTCGAGCGCTTACTTGCCCTCGATCGAGTTTGCCTTTACCAATTGAGCGCAGTCGGTCAAAAGGGTCTGTGGTATCGCCTCCCAAGTCATGTCCTCAGGCATGCGGAGGTATACGTGAGCAGAAGAGAGCTTGTCGACGTGGAACCACACATCCTGAGGCCATGCATATTTGATCAGGTCTTCGTCTGATCTGTGCGGGTGAACGTCGGGCCTTGTGTCAAGAGCACACGGCACATACTTTCGACCTTGTCCTTGCCCATGTAGATGGTCACTGACTGTGGTGGTTCCACCGCTTATATGGAGTCAGGAGACCTCCCAATATGCGCTGATGTCCACGTACCGGACGACGTGAAGAAGAGGACCATATTGGTTGTCTGCCAATTAACGTGCGTGCCACTGCGTGGACAACACTGCGCCGTGGGAAGACACCAAGCCCGATCTCCTTTTGCTAACTTGACTCTGACCACCATCACGTTGCTGTGAATTCTGCTCTTTTCTGTCCTCATTCAAGCCAACGTTGAACCGTATCTTCAATTGTGAGCCTCATCTTGTCGCCATTCCGTTCTGCGTTTATCGAGGCCCAGAATCGGCGCCAGTCGCACATCAAACACAAGAAAAAAAACCATCCCGACGTAGTTCAAGCCAAGCATGCAACCTGCGCCGAATCGGTTAGGACTTGGTCTGCGTCCACCTTTGCCCTCGTATGGCCAAGGTCCCTCAATATCGGCTCTCGCACAGCAGCAGCAAATGATGCATCAGCCCTTTATGCCCCCTCAGAAACAGACAACTCTGTTTGTGGGCTCGATATCTGGCGGGATCACCGATGCCTTTCTTAACAAGATGCTCGCTGTGAGTACCATCTTGCTTCCGTCCTGTGATGACGACTCGTGGCTCATGCTGAATCGTGTTCGCATTGAATGTTTAGGCATGTGGTCCCGTCAAGTCGTTTAAGCGACTCATTACGCCTGCAAATAAGCCGCAAGGATTCGGTTTTGCAGAATACGAGGATCCAGACTCTGCAATCAGATGTCTGACGCTACTCCAGAGCGTCGAGCTGCCAGCGCTCGAGGATGGGTGCGCGAACAAAAAGCTTCTGGTGCGTCCCATCACTATTGTGTCGATCGTTTCAAGCCTACGTCGCATACATTTTCCCAGATCAAAGCCGACGAAAAGACAAAACTGTTTCTGGATGCCTACTCTGCGCAAAAGATGAAGACAGACGTGAGCATAGATCCTTCGCTGTCGTATCTTTGTCGTGTTCTTACCATTTGCATCGAAATAGACCGACGAGGCCATGATGCAGCAAGCCAAAGCCAAAGTTAGCGAATATGTCCACGAGATCAATCGTGCTTCCCAAGACGCGGCCAACAACGGCCTTCTCGACAAAGAGAAATACGTCATACCTCCTCACCTCCACGATCTTCAGGAAGCTGATCTTCCAGAAACCCAACGCGGCCTCGTCATCTCCGAGATCGCACAATTCCGCGAACGTGCCGCGAAGCGTGAACGAGAGAAAGTACGAGAAGTTCGCGAGAGTATACCGAATATGTTGTCTACGACACCGAGCGGACCAAAGTCGAAGGAATGGGGTAAGCCACAGTCGCAGCAGCCATCTCAATCGACGCCTGGAAAGGGTCAACAGACGTTTGGGAAAGGGCCACAAAATTACAGCAAGCCTGTTGGTTTCGTGAAGGCGGAGGATACGGGCGCTGCGACGGGGGCGCTGGATGATCGGAGTAAGGCCCCAAAGACTGACGAGGAAATGGAGAGGGACCGGAGGGATGCCAGAAGGCGAGACGAGGAGGTTTCTTTCAAGGACGTGAGTATTTCTTTCGATCGGTAATAAGATATTGTAGATGCGTGCAGTGGTACTGAACATGTCTCCACGAATCTCGCAGAGAGAACGCCGCTATGAGCCTCGAGAACGAGCTCGTATAGCCGCACTAGAACGGTCGATTGCGCGTCAAAATGCCATCAAGGAGGCCGAGGAACGGGATCGCGTGGAGATGCAAGCTCGGCTCGATGTCTGGGACGACGACGAGAGTGATGAGTTGTTCTACGTAGACAGGTGCGTTGAGCGGTCTTCTTCGTCCTTGTATTCTATTAATGCAATGACACTGCTAGAGCGCGCTGGCGACAATCTCGTGTACGCCGAGTCACAGCCGAAGAAGCAGCGGATGCCGAATCGCGCGCTTATGAAGAGCGTGAAGCTGAGAACCTCCGTATTGAATCAGAGAAGTTCCTCGCTCGTCAGATGGAGGACATGCAAGCTCTTGCCGAAGAGCAGCGTAAAGCTGGAATGCTTCTTGATGATGGCGCACCAGTCAAACTCAACATGTCCATTGCACCTGCGCCGGTGAAAGCTGAGGCTGCACCAAAGGATGCCAAGGCCGCCGTATTCGGGCAAGAGGAGGAGGAGGAAGAGGATATCAAAAAACGGAAGGTGCCATTGGTCAAACTCGATTTCAGTGCTGCAGAGGGCGAAAAGGCGAAGGAGCGGCTACAGACGATCAAGGAGTCTGTCCCCCACGACAAGGAGACCTTGTTCAAAGCGAAGGTCAGGTGGGATGGTCTCAACGATGTACGTTCATGTTTTCTTCTTTGTGAGTTTACTAACTCGATCTCGCTAGAGCATGGTTGACCGAAAGTTCGAGCCATTGGTCAAACGCCTCATGGTTAAATATCTCGGCGAATTAGAGGACGACGACCTCATCATGTTCGCCCTAGAACACCTCAAGGACCATAAAAGTCCGCAGAAACTCGTAGATGGCCTAGAACCGGTATGAACTTGATATTTGCCGGGCAATAGTTCCACTGATCGGGTCCTTGTCATAGGTTTTGGAAGAGGAAGCTCAAGAATTCGCTATCAGCATCTGGAGACAAGTCATCTTCGAAAGCATGGCGTATGGCGAGGGCCTGCTCACGGAGCGCATGATGGTCGATTAGGAGTACTAGGAAGGATGGGACAGTTGAACGTATTGGATTCCACGCATCGATACCTTTGCTTTGCTCGTGACAAAGGGGGCAGGTGCGTTGTAGCATTAACATGATGCATGGCTGAGATGTATGAGTTCGGGATGCGGGTAGCTGTTTGTTTTTCTTGGTGCACTTCCAGTCCAAAGAGAAGACATGAGCATAGGCGATACCATTCGTAAGTACACCCTTCCGTCTCCTGTACAAATGATATTTTATTGCATGCAAGCTGGAGTCTGTTATGCATTCATGTGAACATACGCGGGAACATTGAGATCACGATGTTGCAATGTTGAGTCATCATACCCTTCGCGTACTTTGAGCTTATTGACCTTGTACATTGATCTGAGCATCGTGCCAAGACGATGTTCTTCGTCGGGCTCAGCAAGTCAACGAGAGATATCTGAAAATCATCCATGCGCTCCCTAGGACACATGACGTAGTTTGATCCGGTCGCCAGTCAGGTGAGCTCGGCACGCGTTTCTTCTCCACACACGCAAGGTTACCAGTACAACCAAATCTCACCTGAGCCGGGTTAGCGCCCGTGTCATGACCCGGATCATCACTTGGATGAGCCTGTTTTGCTCTGACGCGGTCTCGTTAGGCCATGTCCCGATTGACCACTATGCTCGGCTTCCGGCACCCTCACACGCGCAAGCGCCAGACTCTCACAGGTTGTTGCACATCGCGTCAGAACGCTGGGAACCGGTAGTACCTTCTGGGATGCTACCCGCATCTGTACCGACAGCCACTTGTACAGCATGCTCCATCTTTCGGGGAGGTCCTGATGTGATAATTGAGCGTCGGTTACCTGTTTCTTCGCCCGCGTTATCGCAACATTAATTTAAATATCTAATATCTAAGGAAGTATTGCTTGTTGCCTAAATCTGAAAAATCCATCAAGCATGGCTTCTGCCGACTTGGTCGGCATTCCCAAGTCCATGAGAATAAATATTGTCCGGGGATATTCTCGCTTGTACATGTAACATGAGCGCTGTGAATCCTAGTAATCCAAGTATGTGGATCTAAACATATGGGTGTAGTAAACTAAACTTGGAAGTGACTCTATGGTTGCTACGACAGTTGCTCGACACATACGCGATATTCGGGTTCCTGTTCCTAACCCGAAGGTCACCAGACTCCGGTGACTTTTAATACGTAGGAGCGCCCGACCATAAAATGCGGTATATATGGAGTCATGAGAGTTCGTCCTGCCCACTTGACAGGAGACGCTGCGGACGCGCCGCAAGTTCAAATCACGCCGACTATCGACGCCTCGAAGTGTTGCAGCCTAGATGTCATTCCTGAAGCTGGCCACCCTCGTCGGGTTGGCCCATTATACTCTTGCTGTACCCCAGGCAGCAACCACTCCGACGACGTCGGGAGTACCCACTTTGACCGTCTCGACCGAGGTCGCTAGTCCTACGGTCCCTCTCAGTGCCTTGGTGCCTTCACAAGTCGCGTTGCCCCCCGTCCAGCCATGGTGCATCGGTCAAATCTTTTGTCCAGGCGCAGTAAGTCCGTCATGGTTTCTCGTCGAGAACCGTGGTTGATCGCCATTCGTAACGATGTAGCTACTCCAAACTGTAAATCTCGCACAGGTGTACCCCGATGCGAAGACGATCGTCGACAAGCCTACGAGCAAATCGGCTCAGCAAGTCCTCGCGGACTTTGCTGCGTTCAATCTTTCGACCGTGACTGAGGGTAATATCGTCAACTTTATGGACAATGATTTCCTTGGGGAGGGTCTCGAACTCCAGGGCGCTTCGTTACCCGGGTTCAGTGCTAATCCGCCATTCCTGAGCAACGTCACCGACCCTTTGCTCCAGGGGTTTGCGGGAATCGTTAACGGATACTGGACTCAACTCGCTAGAACGGTCAATGAATCCGCTCTTTGTAGCATATACCCCAGCGGAACGTGCGAGAGCACCTTTATCCCGCTGAATCACAGCTTCGTCATACCCGGTGGACGCTTCCGAGAACAATGTTTGGGATTTCTAGATGGTTGTTCGATCGGGCGCTGACGTGTTCTTCATAGATTATTGGGACAGCTACTGGATTGTCCAGGGCCTGCTGAAATCGCAACTTTACAGTACCGTCAACGGAACATTGCAGAACTTTATGGACGAGATACAAGATTTCGGATTCATACCCAACGGAGGTCGTACTTATTGTGAGTATTCCCTTTCCTGCCACCCCGAAATGCGTTGGCTTACATATGTAGACCTGAACCGTTCTCAGCCCCCGCTGTTTGTCCACGTAAGTTCCGAACGTTCGATCATTCTGAATCGAATCTGATGTACGTCAAAGATGCTTTCAGACTACGTTACCGTTACGGGAGATACTTCAATTCTCCAGCGTGGGCTTCCTAGCGCTGAGGTATGCGTTTTGCTCTGCTGCTCTTGCTCTGCTAACCAACATACCTCAGGCTGAACTTGCGTGGTGGGCCACCAACAGGACAAGTCCAGTGACGAGCCCATACACCGGCCAGACTTATTCGATGGCTCGCTATGCCGTTAGTAACAGCGCACCACGCCCGGAGTCGTACATCGAGGATTACATGACCGTCAATGACCCCACTCTATCGACGCCTCTCACTGACTCTCAAGCAGCCGAAATATATAGCGAACTCGCCTCCGGAGCTGAGACCGGCTGGGACTATAGCTCCCGGTTCCAGACTGTCCCGCAACTTGGCAATCCTGGTCTCCGCACGCTGAACGTCAGGAACAACATTCCCATTTGTCTGAATAGTATACTTTGTGAGTAATGTGGTTGGCCGTCTTCGCGATAAACAATTGACTTGTCCCAGACAAGGCCCATGTCCTTCTAGCCGGCCTTTACGAAAGCTCGAACGCTACAGCTGCTGCCAATCACCTCCAAATCGCCGCTGGGATCCGTTCTGGGATCTTGGACCTCATGTGGGACTCTTCGAAGCTTGCGTTCTATGACTTCAACCTTACTTCAAATTCACGCAATTCCATATTCACGGCCGCGACGTTCTACCCAGTATGGAATGACATCATCCCCGACGAGGTCCTCGCTTCTCAGGCGAACGCGTTCGGTTACTTTGCTTCTGTGAACATGGTCATGAACAAGTACAATGGTACTTTCCCCGTTACCTTCTTGGATTGGACGGGGTTGCAATGGTAAGCGACCATTGTTCTTGGTATTCCGAGGTCATCGCTGACGTATTGCCCCAGGGATTCACCGAATGCTTGGCCTCCTCACCAGTACATCATCATCTCCGCTCTCGAGGCGTTGCCCTCTAACCTTACAACAAACGCTCTCCCCACACCTGGCTCGGGACAATCGACATACAACCTCGTTCCTGCTGGTCAGCTGAATTTCACAGAGGCACAGCTCCCCGGGCAACCATTCCATGATGATCCGACTGTCAACGCCACAGCAACAGGACCCGGCGCGGATATCAACCAGTTGACTGGAACCGTCGTGAATGGTGGAAACGCCACAGCTGGCGAAGGCTGGGTGGCTACCCTCAAGCGAGAGATGGCAAATAGGTACATGACGAGCGTTTTGTGTAGCTGGTGAGCATACTCCCTATTTTTGGCTTGTTCGACTCGTCATGTCGTCTGCAGGCACGCCACTGGAGGGTCTATTCCGGGCATGCTGCCCCAACTTTCTGCTTCACAACTCAACCTTACTGGGAGTATCAACAACACTGGCAATGTACGTCGTCTGTTTCCGCGTTGCTGCTGGACTCCCATTTATCGTCCGATCCAAGATGTACGAGAAATTCTCCAATCTCAATGTCGATTCCTCGGGGTATGGTGGTGAATACACCGTCCAAGCGGGTTTCGGCTGGACGAACGGTGCCCTGCTGTGGGTGGCAGCCAACTATGGTCAATTACTTGTCGCCCCTCAGTGTCCCGCAATTGTCGCTACCGCGACTAGTAGCTCGAGCGGTGCTGCAGGCTTGAGACTGTCCTCGTCCTCGGTGGGAGCCATGGCTGTTGCCGTCTTTGTGTCGCTCGCCGGGTCGTTCGTGTTGTAGAAAAGAAGCTGTTGGTGAACATGATCACGATTCATGATTGTCACGATAGCCGTTGTCTAATACCAAAGATATCCGGAAGAAAAAAAGGAAAAATGTTTGTACATACTGAATGTTTATTCTGGAGGGACAATTGCACTTTTATTCTCATCGTATTTTTGACCTTGTCGTGTGCCATGCTAGTATTAGCCTTATTCCTACATCCACTTCTCACTTACGTTTACAACTTGAACGTGGCGACTGGTGCTCACCTTCATCACCACAAGTCGAACAACACTTTATCGTCGTATGTGCCCCAATTCAAAAAGCCACAAGAAACCGGGAAAAGCCTGGTGTCACAGGTTCACTCTGCCCAAGTTGAATGTGGAGAAAATAAACGAGGCTGTTCCGGGAGCGACGTTTGACAACGGCGACGTCGCAGAACTCATGCCTTCGTGTGTATTCTCGATACTCTTCGACGAAGCTGCCGGTTCGTTCTGTGGTTTGTTCACCGCAGACGAATGCCTGTCACTTTAGACAGACCCTCAGCCGTATCCTCGCGCCCCAAGGATATCTAGTCGAGGGCACCTTTGTGAGCGGCAGCTGCGGCACTGGTGTCCAGCACGGGCCGATTCGTCGACGTCGGGGTCTTTCCCATGGGTATCGACGTCAATGCGCTACGTGAGAAGAAGTAGATTTGATATCTTCTGCGACGGATGATGGATCCATGTCGGGGCCGATGGGCTGACACGATAGAATGGACGTGAACCTGACGTTCAGTATTTGGTTCAGCTTCTGAAGCGGCGCTATGATGCTGGCATGAAGAAGATCGTCGGGTGGGTTAAGCTTGACGAGATTCAGGGTGCGTGTCTGTGACTATGACTGTCTGTCGTTCTCATGCGTGATTGTCATAGGGTGTCAGGCATAACACTGGCATTGACGCGTTTGAACGATTTTTGAAGAAATCCGAGTTTCAGGGAAAGGTAATGTGTCGACGCTGTGCAAGGGACTAATTACACTTCTCATCCATTTGCTTGTCATAGGTCGTCTCCATCCAAGTCGCGCTGGAAATGACCGAGTCCGGTGCGCTGACGTACCAACCCATCGTTCTCCTGCACTTATTCACCTCGGCACAGTGGGATTCAAGAGACATCATGTATTGTCTAGGCGCCATCTTCTCCGGGGCTCCAGATATTAGACTGTATCCTTTTTGACTTCGGTGTTCCACTAGGTTACCGTTGCACGAGAAATTACTGCATACGCTGGGTGGGTCATATGTTGTCTACAATCTGGTAAGAATGGGACCCACGCGGTCACGCTTGTGAGCGCCACTTCCAGGAAATCCCTATTGCATTCTGCAATGACGGTATTCACAGCTTATCCTCAAACTAACATCACCGTATGGCACTTATTTCGGTCTACACTTGGTCTACACCATGCGAAGCATTGGAATTCTCGATGCGGCAATTCCAAGGGATGTATGGGCAACAGGTACCCGTACAGGCACTTCTCGGAAGCGGTTCGTATGACTACTCCTCTCCATCAATTATTCTTCTATTTTACTCATGTCCGTCACGTTGGATTTATGTCAACATAGATTGCGTCGCTTTCATGTTATCCCCTCGGTACGCCATTTTCACCTCGTCGCCCATAATCAGTTCCATGCTCGGTCGGATCCTATCCTTACATTTACCTCTGTAGTCGTCATCAAATCATGTATCCAGCTGCGTCCTACACCCCCAACATCACGTACATGGACCTACATCAATGAAGAGCTCGGAGCGGTCATCTCCGAAGATGGAGGCCAATTGCATTATTCTTCGTCTTTGACTCACTCCGTGCTTGAAGGATATGACGGAACGTGTGAGGTCAGTCACCAAGATTGGCTCTAGCAGTATGGCGGAGATTCTGTTGCTCCGTTCTAATTTCGAGGCGCAATTTCTCAACGTACTACCTACCATATTCGTCTTGCAAAGGTCCGTATATATACCATGAGCAACCAGGTAATATGACCCAGCGCTGAAGTCTACTTGTACTCGCCCTATTTAGCTCACAATGAAGCTCTCTTTCCTCGCTCAGCGCAACATTCTTAATGCTGCTGTGACCATTGCTGTCTTGATGCCTACCATGGTCAGTGCTGAAACCACCATCCTTTTCAGTTATGCTGACTGAAATGCTATTATATAGGCCGTTGGTAGTGTCATCGCAAGGGACAGTGACTCGAACCCTGCTGACAAGGTGAGAATTGTCGTCACACCATTCATCGCGTTTGCTTGCTCAACCCGTTGCTTCGCATGAAGGGCATCCCCACGTTCATTATGTCCAACGACAAAATGATGTACTGGATCGCTAACACTGATGCTGAACTCACCTTCATTGGCGACAGCATCAATCCCCTCTCTTCACGCTCTGCTCAGACTACTACGGTCACCTACTGCAGCACGAGAATCGACGACGTTTGTGGAGGAGGCTGTACTGTTTACACCGGAGGTGCTGCCTGCCTTCATGCCCCGAATACCCAGTGTCTCGCGGCGACGAACAATGTTGGATTTTGTGACAAGAGTGGATGTAGTGGGAGTTGCAATCAGCTTTCGAGCTGTGGTACACGTTTAAGTGACGGATACTGCTACACTCCGGGGACAAACTCGATTGCCGTCAGTGATGTTTGATCTCCATCCGGCATGTGAGTTATTCTCCTTCCCGCTGTTTCACGTAGAGAACTGTAAATTTGTGCTAACAATGTTTTGGCTCGGTCAACAATCAGCTTGCCATTTCATTCAATGTTAGTCGTCTTTCCGGAGCCTGAATGTCGTATTGGTTGCACTTGTACTTTTATTACCGTTGAAGTGATGATTACAGAGTACAGTTCTGGCGAGCGATGTGAGCATGCATTTTCCTGGTGCGATCCCATTTGACGTCCGTCTTGGGTGACTTGTGAAAGGCACGTATGAAGTCGAGAACGAGGCAGAGGATTTCTGAGATGAGGAGGGGGCACGATGGATGGACATGGCGAATGCCTGTGCGTCTGCGAGTCAATTGGGTCTGAGACTCTGAGATACTGGGGAATGGAGAGCAAGGATTTGGTGGAGGGCAGTGTTCGGGTTCGCCAAGGCTGCATCCTTTGACACGAATTATTTGTTGAGAGGTACAGTACCCCCACACCTTCATTAATATACCGGATTGGACAGTTATGTGTTCCCCGCTCGCAGTCATTCTTACAGTCTGGCATCGCGCAGGGAGGGCTCATCGACGTTGACCCGAGCTCGACGGAGCAGTATTCATCAAGCTTTCTTCTGGCTGTACACGCGATCAGGTTGACATCGGAATAACGCCCAGTCTTTCCGCCAGCCAAATATTCGTGAATGCGTTGGGACGACGAAAGAACGCGACCCACTTTGCGTTCTAAAGTTTGCGAGTAATGGTACAATTATAATAGGTATATTCGTACGCAATGCAGCGGGTTTGAGCGGCGCCTAAGCAGAGGGGGGCGACGACGAACCAGCCGAGGAACGGACGTGAAATCGCTCCGAGTCTTTGAGGAACGAAACGAGTTCATCTTCGTTGATGGCACCCTGGGGAAAGCGCTGACCAACAAACCCCGTCCCAGCGCCAACCAAATTCGGCACGTATGAATACCACGCACTCTCGATACTTATCTTCCTAAGTGCCCTTGACCTCGTCCAAGAAAATCAACTCCTCCTTCTGCTGTCCCCGCCTACATCTCATCCTCTCTTGCTCCGAATATATCGAGTCTTCACCTGAATACACGCTCACCGGCACAAATGAATGAATCTTGATCGACGGCATCTCGAGCGCGCGTGTAGTGCCTAACACAACTTGTCCGGAGCCATCGTCGAGGATGACGGGTACGTCGAGTTTGGGGTGCAACGCCCTCGCACGATCAAAGTAGCGACTTGCGAACTCTGTCTCTCTTCCATCCTCCGCAACGCCTTCACCGGGCTGAGGAGGGGGTACGCGAATGGAAGACAGGGTCGAGTAAGAGGCAGAAAGAAGAACTGACGCGACCCCTTCGAGATGAAGGAGACCCGCCTCGAGGGAGAGTCGGCCTAGCCCTAGCAGACCACCAATGCATTATAAATAGTATGACATCGTGCCGCGCTGTTCTTCCTCGTTGGCATCGATCACGTTGAGCAGTATCTGGAAAGGCAAGTAATGTATGAGGTGCAATGTCAAGTGTCCATTGTAATGATGCGACCCGCGATCCAGGCAGGTATTCCAGTCGTGCAAGCCGTCTCTGCAATAATAGTCCGTGAAAGATGATGTAACCGATGACACGGCGTTTTTGAGGATCGGGACGATGGACGAGGGCAATAATCAAAAGCTTGATTGCGACTGATGCGATATTGCTGCGACCGCGACGGTGGCGACGGCATGCCTTTGCTCAGCAGTGCCAAGCATCAACGCCTTGTTGATGCTAGACCCAGGGTGAGTCAAGGTTGTAGATATGAAGTGGGGTGACACACACGTCCGGAGTCGCTGAACCTCGTTCTCGGCCTGTTGCAGCCTCGTCTGAATTTGTTGGATGGTCATCTCGAGACTCGAGGTACTTGACATGGTCTGGTTGGAGACGGGAAACTTGAAGGCATCGTTGAGCCTGCGGTAACTGTCGCGAAGTTCATCACAATGCCCATGCCGATGAGCCTCAGGCTGCTGACATAATGTAGTCATGTTGGGTCGCGCGAGAACTTGTTCCTCAACTTGAACCACTTCACCCCTCAATCTTACTATGAATGGACATTCCACAGCAATTGCCACCACTGCCACTGCTGCCAATCCTGCCACAGCTGGTCCCACCACAGCTGCCACTGCTGCCACCATGTCCGCCACATCTGCCCACATTACATGCAGTTGTCAAAATGTTCACACAAGAGTTAATGTGCTTTCCAAACATCCCAGCCATCACGGAGCCACAAGCAATCCATCATTGACTTGATGGCTTACAAACACAGATGCATGAGATGCAAGCACAGATGTATGAGATGTGAGTACAGATGGACAGGATGCAAGCAGACATGCATGATTCACATCTGACCATGCTTGACCGCTTTGAGAGGTGAGTGTTTGATGATGTCTGAGTCATTCATTCTGAATTCCTCACATCATCATGTTCATAGTGTAGAAGTGCAGCTTCACAATGCAGTCAACACTCATGCCCACTTGCATGGGCCCAATGGAGCACTCATTCCACTGGAACTCCTACATACATGCTGACAAGTAGTCACTGCCACACGTGAATATTCAAATTTAATGTATCAGATAAAAAAACAACTCACCATTACATGATACACTGGCAGAACAACAATGCATCAACTTAGCTCACCATCACCTCCTCCCGCTACTCCCAGGTGAACCAACAGTAGACGACAGGAGAGTCCAAATTGGAGAGTATCTGGGTATCCTGTAATTTGATTTGATTTGATTTGGACAGACAGACCACCATTAGCATGGACTCAATAAATTTAGCACATCACGACTCAGACAGCACACTTAGGCTGGCTTCATAATCATTACAATACATAGACATACTCCAAGCCTCAATTAGATATGTATCATCAGGCATTGTCTCCTTGTCTTTTTGAGCCAACTTTTCCGCTTGGAGAGCCTTCAAGAAGCAGCATGGTCGTCGGTGGTGGTGTACCGGGGAGGTCTGGGCGGTCTGGTAAGGGTTGGGCTGGCCGGCCGAGTCCTCGCGGACAATGGCAGGAGTCCTGGCGCAGTGGCTGGAGTCCTCGTAGGCAGTAGTC
>JBBPND010000184.1:0-18994 GCA_038090655.1 Gastroboletus turbinatus
CATTATCACCATCAATGACCATCAGGTCATCCTGAGTATCTTGTGCATTCTATGTAAATTTGAATGTGAATTGGATGAGCAGCAACATAAAGATCACATACATTTTGACTCACTTTGTCTTGTGGCTGATATGAAGGTCTCTGTTGTTGATTGTGTTGACCCTTCCACTGGTTTTGTTGTGGAGGGCCACAATGTATCACACCAGTTCTATTAGCTGAGCTAGCAGGTTCTGCTGTGACTGCTAGCCAACTGGTCGGCGAGTAGTGTGAAGGTTCATTTCTGAAAGGATCCATATTGAGACTTCATCCATTGTAAACTTGTTTTCCTCCAGAGTTTGGGTAATGGTGGATGAGAGCAAGAAGTAGTTATTGGGAAGTTGAATGAAAAGTAACATGACATGGAATGACTGCGGGAGATTGAGTCCTGTGTGGACAAGCTGGTCATACAGCTGAGATATGCCACTAATATCTTCAGAGGCAGTACAAGGTGAGATCATGACCTGATTATTTTATGAAACAGATAGAACTGGCTAGATAAGTCTACTTTGCTGAAGAGGCTTGTAAGCTTGTCCCATAGTGCTTTTGCAACTGATGGGCAGGTGGCGGCGACAGACCAGTTGAAATTGACATGGTTGGTGAGGGAATCATTGATCATGCTGGTGATAAAGCCAAGTACACACATGTCGAGCATCTTCCACTTCTGTTGATCAGGTGTGGTAGTTTGACCTGTATAAGTGAGAGTGCTGTCAATGAATTCCCAAACTGAATAGGTTTGTAATGCTGATTGAACACGAGTACTCCAGATGAAGTAGTTGCTTTCTCCAGCAAGAACCAGGATGTGGGATAAAACAGAAGAGTCAATCTTGAGCTCATTGGAGGTAGGATTGCCATTGTATATCACTAGAGAAGATCTGTGAATAAATCAGTATTCATGAATGTTTCCAACAGATATGATAAAAGATTAAAGTAAGTGGGAACTGTTCTCGTGATCTTAGCTACAGTGTTTCCTCCATGTCCATGCTGGTTGCTCTTCTTTTGGCTTGCCCAATATGTATGTCTCTCTGCTTTTAATGCTTTCAGTTTTGCCTCTAGAACTGAGGTCTTGACTTGTTGATTTCAAGTAGGCATGACATTCATTGGAAGCCAATTAGATATGGAGGAGACCATGGATACTCACTTTCTGAGGATTATATTTGTTTCCACCATTACATTACAAGTAGAATGTCCACTTCAATACTTGGCACAGATGCCTTTTCTCATCAGATCCCCACTACCATCAGGGATTCAGACATTGATGAGTTTAAGCTCATTGTGGACAAGTGAGTATGCTACATGTATTTGGGTTCAACTGTTGAATCCCCCTTTTAGCAAGATGCAATATGGACTTTCCATGACCCAACAAGGTTGAAATTAATCACAGCAGTATAGAGAAATTAAGGTGTATTAGAGAGTTTACAAATGTAACTAAGTGTCATCTCTAGTTTGCAGCTTATTCCCATATGCAGATGAGTTAATGGTTTGCTTTGAGCAGTTGATTTGAGTGTAAGCACCATAGTGTTCAGCCCATCTCTTTGTATCATTAACTGCTCATAGGGTTCTGAGAAATGGGATATAATTATTCGGATGCATTGTAAAGATGATCAGAACATTGGCAGCATACATACATAGTTTGGACTGGAAATTGTTCTTGCACCTTATCATGTAATCACACCTTGCCCTCACTTCTATAAATCACGAGCATGCAAGATCGGTCACAAGAATGGACAGGGGTTGAATAGCATCACACATTGTGACTGAACAGCAAGTTAGGAGAGTGAATGTCTAGACACCTCTTTCAACACTTGTAATGGAGTGTTATATTTCCAAGGAGTTCATTCCACTTCTGTTCAATTTTTGTTCTCAGTCCTGAACATTTTTTGGCTGTAGTTTCATATCATGAAAATGGTTCCATCTCATTTTCTCTCAATGTAGGAATTTTTTACTTCATGGGGAACTATTTTTCCTTTCCAGTAATGCAATTATAGTAGACCATCTGAACAGAACATTTATTCCTGTCACTGATATGATAGGTACTGTATGTTTTTTCACTCATCTAAATTCAACAACCTTCTTTAACACTGAAATGTCTTCTGTCAGAATACATCACATCAAACCATCCATCCAAGCTCATTCTCTTTCACATGCCCACATTGTGCACAAATGCTGGTCTTGTTCTTCACAAATTCAAATTCAAATTAAGGCAAATTGAATGGAAAACCCACAAAAATGTTCAAACATAGATTGCAATAGAGACAATGAGACATTTGTCATTGTGCAAAGAAGAACTCTGTCATGATCACTTTCTACTATTTCATTGTAAATCAGTTGTCCATGCAATGCAATGAAGCAGGTTGCCACTTCAATTATTGTTTCGAACTGAATCAGCAGGCATTTTGTTAAAGTAGTGATGACCACAAGTGGTGCCTTAGGGGCTGAACCAAAAAAAGAAATATTTATGAATATTGATGTTTGGCAGAACAACTTGCAAACTATATGAGCTTGCTTGCCAGCAAGATAACTGGCTCAAGTCCAAGATTGAATAGAGGGAAAGACTGGTGCCTCAAATGATATAAAGTCCAGACTCCCAAAATAATGGGGATTACCAACATAAACATTGGTAATATAGCCTTCTTGTACACAGATTTCTAGATCACTATTCAAAGTGTAGGGAAAAACCATAGTGGGAAAGCAAGCATTAAGACAAAGGAAGTTCGTATGTGGTGAAACAAAATTGAACTGATAAGCATATGAAAATGAAGTGGGCATTGGCCATGTGGAAGGCATGGGGGTGTTGTAAAGGTGTTCAAGTGAGTTGCTGAAGTCTTCACTTGAGTTTACCTTTGCCACAGCTCTTCAATATCTTCTTCATACAGGTCCTCCTCTAAGTATTTTATAAATGGCATCAAGCTCATATTGAGTATGAGTATTCTTGATGATATACTGAAGATGATGCAATCATGGCAGTGCATACGAAGTAGAGGTTCTTGAGCTTGCAAGTGACCCAAGTGGTAGTGAAGGCAGCTGGGGTGCGCGTGATGGCGATAGGAATGGGAGTCTGGAAAGAATTGGCAGGACACAAGAAGCGGCACCCTAGCCTGTGAGCAAGCTTGATCCAGCCTCGCGGAAACTTGTAGCAGATCTTCGCAACCTCTCCATCACCAAACGTGAGGAGGTAGCGGTGAGTCTTGCCACCACTCGTGAACTGCTCAATTTGTTCCAGTCTGACTCCACACTGTTCGACCACGAAGTCAGCGACCAGCAGTGGGTTTTGTATGTTGTACCGGTTGTGGGGGCCAAACTGCAGGGTATGCTCGTAGGCTGTGGCAAATGTCAACCACAGGAAGGAGTAGTATTGCATACTCTTCCTTGCCACGTTGATGTCGATCAGGGCGAAGTAGTGGCTGCCATGCCATGTCTTGTCCTCCCCAAAGGCCGTCCTTATCTCATTGCATTGGATACTTTCAAGCAGATGGAGCGCATCACCGCCCGCCTCACTTGTCTGCATTCAATCGCGTGCCCTGCTATGTCTTCCGCAGAAGAACGTCTTCGCTCGCGCGTCAATGCCATAGGGGTCTTGGTCCTTGTAGCAGGGGTGACGGGAGTGTAGGACATGGTAGGATGGATATAGGATAAGGTGGGGAGGATTCTCACAATGGCCAGCTCATAAACCATTCAAGATCAGGGTCATTTTTGCTTATTTCGTTTACTTCGCTAACTCGCTTCAACACCAAGTGAATACCCTGTCGCAAGCGATTTTTTTTGCAAGAAATATTGTCAACAAGGAGGCAAGATTTTATATATTTCTCCAGCTGAAGACTGTGTGGCACAACTCCCTCCATCTAAACCATAGTATCTTCTTATTCAGTGACTTTCACAAGAACACACTGGATGATTATCTGATGAAATTGAATGAGGAGTTGGGATGAAGGCAATGATTACAGAAAATATTGCTACATCTGCAAATATCACCAATAATTCATGAGGGATTGTGACATCCATTGTCTTGGATAACTAAGAACCTAATCTGGAGGTGACTGGACCAATGGAGTTCATGTAGCTCATCTGGCATATCCTCCAGCTTTCATCATCATCAGACTTGATTTCACTGAATTAGTTCAGCATCAAAATCTGCAAACAATGGAAATCTCTTTTCCCAAGTTCTCAGTCATTTCACATTGGCAGTCAATCATCTACCATGGTGAACAGGAGACAGTTATCAATCACCCCAGCCTACACCTTTACCAACTTTCAGGCTCAGGGGCAGACAATTGAAAAGCTGATTATGGACATTGGGAAGATGGTTAATTTCTCACTGACTCCATTTAACACTTACATTGCTTTGTCAAGAAGTAGAGGAAAAAATGATATTAGACTACTGAGACACTTTGAGAACTGTTTGTTTACACAGGTTCCCTCAGAGGATTTGCAAATAGAAGATGAGCAGCTTCGGAAGCTGGCAAAGGAGATGAAAGCAAAGTACTATGCAGGACAGTACAGGCCTCCTCATTCATCTGCAGAATGTTCAGGTGAAAATCAGTGATGTTCCTGTAGAATTTAATTAAATCAATATGTGCCTCCTCGAAAATGGCATTTCAACACAAGTACCTGGCAAATAAATTGATGTGATTGTGTCCTAAACACTTTCTTTGATAGAAAACCTAAAGACCTCACATTGTCAACATTGTCAACTTCTGCTTCAATTTTCCTATATGAATGTTAATAATTCCAGTGGATAAAAGAGTTGAAAATGAACCATCAAACAACCTTGCCAAGTTCTGCAATATCACAATCTCAGATATGCATTTTCAAATTTGTTTGAGGGGGATTATGAATAGTGAGAATATAAGGCTTCCATATGGTGCACCTGTTATATACAGCTGAGTTATCATGATACAAATTGACTATGCCCTCAGATGTGTCAACTGCACAAGTATCTTCCTCATGGATAACATTACCACTAATGGTGACTATTTCATATGGTTGTAAGGAAATGGATGATTGATCAGGTCTGGAACAGTGCAAAGGTTTGAGTAAGTGACAGACATGACTTTTCCACCATCAGTCTGGTGAACAATCCACCCTTTCACATGGATAATCTCTGTGTAAAAGACAACTGAATTTGGAGGTTTTGAGAAGTGATCAAACTGCATGATAAGTGCGCTTCATGGAGCAAGGTGATTTGTTTAGGAGTTCAGGTGAAAGATCCAGAGATCACCATTTTATTCTTTGTTAGAGTGACATCAACCATTAAAATCCCCTGTCATCTAATCATTATTGTTTGGTTTCTGAAAGTCATGACTTCATCTTCTGCCAACTGTGTTCTGTTTTCTAACCATCAATGTATATGCTAAAGCTATATTTCACTGTGACAGCAGTGGAACCATTATTGGTTGTTGACTGCTCAAACCACTCCGCAAACTGAATGGAATCATTTTTTATGACACAGATGATGTCATTCTATGAGTGGCATTCCCATTTAAGAAATCATTCAGGACTATGACACTGATCCTCTGTGTTTTATCACTCTTTGGTATGACAAAGAGACACTGTTCAAGGAACATTCAGCAGAAAAGCTGTTTATCTGCACTATCACAAGGGGAGGAGGAGACAAAACAGATTTCCTTGAGATGTTGATGGAATTCATGAGGGAAAGTAGATTGCTGCATGATCTTGTATCCTTGGTAGTGGACATGGAGTTGACAAGTGGTGATGAGTGACTCAGAAGGGAAAGCCCAACTGGCACCCTTGTACATCTCTGAAATAGTCTCTGAGGGAAAAGAAAAGGAGTTCACCATGTACATAGCCCTTGTCTTGCATATTTGGATTTTGAATGGTTGTGCAAGGTGGAATGAATGTAATGCCTCATTGAGGGTTAGATCCATTTGGAGCTGTGCTTGGAACATGGGTCCTATTTCTATGACCTTGACCTCTCTGAGCTGTTTGTTGTAGTGATGGACTCATTTTGGAGGGGCCAGGAGACTGAGAGGTGGCTCCTGCACAAATGTGCAAAAGTTCACAAAGCAGAGGTCAAACATTCTCTAAGATGGTCTAGCTCTTGACTGTTGATCTCCAGTTGAACATACTCATTGTTGGAGACCTGATATATCTGTGAGCACGTGAAGGAATCTTGTTGGAGAGGCATTGGATTCTCTGGTACTAGTTGGAACAACATGGGCATGATTCGAGAGCAGTGGTTGTAACAAATCAAAAGGCAGTGTTGATTCATTTCTCTGAGCAGTGTATAGGAATGCTGGCTCAGGTCCATTGATAGACAGGCTGGTAGCAGAGAAGATGATGAATGTGGAGTTGGAAGACAGAGTGAACCGGATGGAGGTGGAATAAAACCAGTGATAGGAGGGATAATCTGCAAAGGAACCTCTGATTCACCTTTGATAACTTCTTTGGGTGGTATAATAGGTTCTCCAGGACGTCTTGCTTCTGGTGGGTTACCAGAGTATTGGGTATTGGAATATACAACATCAAAGACTGAAGTTTGTCTGCAGGTTAAGTTATTTGCAGCTGTTCAAATGGAGCTACTGTAGGTGAGGTTTCTAAAGGAGATAGGCAATAATGATTGGTTAGGTTCTTTTGTAGAGCTTCAGTGACTGAAGCACAGTATGGTGGTGGAGGTGATTGTTGTTGGAGTTCATGTGCAGATGGACATGAGGCAATGAGGAAAGGTTGCCTGATGTGGTCTTCTATTGGGTCTGTTTAGTCCCTTCATATCACTGTGCTGTCTGTGTGATGGCAGATCTCACTGGGTTCAAGGTCCCAATGTCAGTGAGAACAGTGAAGGTAGAGCGGGATACTGGGAGGGACAATGCGTTAGGTGGATCCTCTAGGTCTGGGATCGGGTTTGGTACTAACCTCAACATCTGACTGGATTGTCAAGATAACATAAAGGTTAAAAGTTTCAGTACCAATCCAATGTATGAAGAATAATTGAAATTGTCTGACAGTGTGTCGGAATATCAATTCTGTAGACATGAGAATCTACTGGACAAAGTCCAGTGACTCCACAAGTGCAGGTTGTCCAACTGCAAAGACAAGTGTGGTGGTGATTAATTGGGTGATGATCACCATAGACGACATCAACCAAGAACTTGTGCATGAAGCAACAGTTGTCAGCATCATAAGGATAGATAGTGATGATAACAATGAGTGGTTACTGCTGTTTAAGTGGGGCTCATAATTTAATGAAGTTCAAGGGAACTCCATTACACAGGGACAAGAAGTGATAGATATCTCCTGTGGGAGAAACTCACAGGGCAAGTTGTTGTAGGTTGAAACTGAGCTCTTGAGTAGTTGACTAGGCAGGAATGCTGGGTAGCAACTAGGAAAATCTCAAGGTATTGAGGGCAGAAAGGGTGTGGATGAATGTCCTGAATTCTGCAATAGAGGACAAGCCATAAGGGTGTCCTCTTATATAGAGATACAGAGTGTTTGTATGTATGTACAAATATGTCTGTAAGTAGTAATGTCCTTGACCCTGGGCAAAGTGTTGTAAGTATAGCTAAACTCTATTACTAAGGTATTGGAAATAGTGGAGCTGATCAGTAAGCATCCACTAAGCATGACATCATTGTAAAGACATATGATGTGTCTAGAGCTATATCAAATATCAAAGATAAATAGCATCAATCATGTTTACACATCCATCGGACTGCATGTGACACGGCCTAGATTTTTGGTTTGGAATAGAAGTTTTGAATATGAAATACCATGAATCTCAACATAAATAGGCAAGCCTTGGAAGGATTACTAATCATTATGGAATATGAAAGAACAATTAGTAATACAAGAGTTGATGAAGCAATATAACACTATGGAATTTGAAGGAATTTGACATGGTAATAAGGAAGCCAAAAAAAACAATAAATCATAACAATTAAAAGCATCTCTATTATTCAGATCTTATGAACTTGTCGTGCTATGACCAGCACTACTTGTCAATTCAGCAATTCTAATCAGATCTATATACATTGTATGTAAACTATTGTCAATATATCTTGCACAACAGAGCCACTACTAGCTACAATGTTAGTATATTCAGTACAATAGCATTGTTCCACTGTTGGAAGCATCTTCAGATTTATTGTATGTAATTGAATTGGGAGTAGGGATAACGTGGTGGCATATTTTGAGATCTGTTTTATACATTTCCTGTGCTGTATGATATGCATGAGGTAGATGTGCTGTAGTATTCATTGACTATTCAGGATATAGGAAATGTGCAAGCAGTGTAGTACCTGCATATCAAGCCTTAATATACATTTCAATGGTCACAAGAAATGTACAAAATAAATGTATAGTAATCAGTTAGCAAGCCTTGATACACATTTCAGATGATGTAAGAAATGTGAAAAAGTATATAAGTACTATATAGTATGTATTTTTCATAAGCATGGATACCAATTGTTATATAGTCTATATGTTCATGGTCAATAAACTACACCTGGTGATGACAACCAAAGTCTATTATATGGAGTCCATTGAAGTGAACATGCTAAGATCAATCCATATACATGTTTGAGATAGTAAAAGAAATGTATGTAAATGATGCTGATTGATTATGCATATTTATGTTGGTGCATAAAAATAATATTGCTAAAGTTACACTATTTTAGAAACAGCTCAACATCCAAATCACCAATGTAAGTACTGTGCATTACAATACAGCTCATGCATAAATATTCCAAATACTTCACATATCTACTGTAGGAGATTGAAAACCAACATGAATATATGCTACTATAGTATACTGTATATCACAAGCTCACACATAAACATTTGGAATACTTATGCACATTGATATAAGACCAATCCATGCATTTCAGGCAATGAATTAAATATAAGTAAATTGCTGGTATATTTCAGAAGATTGGTAAAATGGAATGAATAATATACATTTATTGATGCCTAAGAAATATGTTAAGAAGTAAATGGAAGTATACATATTTGTTAACATATATAGGTCATTGAGAGTATTTTTTATAAATAAAAACAGAAAAGTGTATGTTATTTAATAACATATAATTTCCTCATACAATTCATCATTCTCTTCCAATTAATTTGGTGATTATCTTACAAAATTAACATATGATTCTTTGGGATATATATATATTGAATCTTGATAGCTAAGCCATCTTCTTCCCACTCATAATATTCAACATCTGTCTTTGCTTCCATTCTATGCTCTACACTTGCTATTATTTACTTGAGTAATACTTCATGCTATTTTGGACATTCCTTTGCTCTTGTTTTTCTTCTCCTATTATGATTGCACATAAGTTATTGACAAGCTATGCATCTTAGCAGTAGTTCCTATACTGACCCTTGTTTTGGTATCCAATTCCTTGCCAATATTATAATTTCAGTTTGTCATTCATGCAGCCATGTATGAGAAGAGACAAGCTCATCATGGCATTCTTGTTCTCATTTTGTTTTCCTTCTTTCTTGTTGTTATTGTTGTCCTCTTCATTGCTGGATGGCACATATTTGCTGTCAACTTCATTATTATTGTTCTGATAGGTTTTCTTTTGATCATTATTCATGGCCATGCATAAGTCATCAATAAGTTGCACATAAGTCTATGCTATTACATATTTTGCTTATGTTTTTCCCTTCAGGTGCAGCTATCTTAGGATTTACGAAGCTTTTCTGTATTATATATATATGATAAATATATACCCGACTTTTGAGTTTCTATAGACACTCATTACCTTTGTATTGGTGTGTAACTTATCAATGAGCCATGCAATGGTTGCAATAATTGTGATATTGATTAGCATAGCTTGGCAACAAGTTGTAATGACCACCTTGTTTTGGATCTGCTATATCTTGATGATTGGTAGGAAGGTTGATGTAGATGGGATAGGTACAAGGGAAGGGAAGGGCAAAGGGACTTTCCTAGATCTAACCTTGTTCTTTTTATCCTTGGAGATTTTGGCTTCACTCTTGCACTATGTATGCATAATGTGACCATACCTAAGTGACTATGGGGAATTCCATGGTTGATGAGGTCAGATTCAGGTTGAAACACTTGAAAGTAGGTATTATGGAGATAGAGTAAGGACTGTGCATATTTTCCCCAAGTCCTTTCACCTCTGTAGCTACTTTCTTAAGTATTTCCCCACAATCAGGTATCTGTGTGATTTTAACAGCTGTCACTGGATGACATTTTATTTCTATTAGTGGCAGTGTTAGTGGCTTGACAGCTGTCATTCCAAGATATGTGACATGACTCTGATTCCAAGATGATCTGTTACTTACATACATGTAACTCTTGTTTATTGGCATTTGGAGATGCTCTAATTTCCATTTACTTTGTTAAATTGTAGGTAAATCCCTTCTGGTTGTTCATCAATAGATACTAGATTTGTCTTTGCCAAGGTCACCATAGTAGAATATCTAATGGGCAAGTAGTAATTACTTGTAGTAATCAGTTCCCCAATCTTAAGTTCCAAATTGGATATGATTCCCTTAAGCATACTATTGCCACCATTGGCATCATGTAATGACATTGTTCCACTGATATCCATTGGCACTTTTATATCATTATTTCACACTCAGTGGTGGATCAGATTTACTTCACTTTCAAAATCTACTACTGCATTGTAGGTGTATCTACCAATTCATACTGGTACCTGTAGTAGTGATCTGTGTGATTGAGATGCAATATGATGTGATGGCATTAGCAGATGTCACATTATTGACTCAAATTTGCTCAGCTAAGGCTATACTTAATTACTGCAAAGGTACCTAATATTTCCCCAGCAGTAAGGCTGATAGGGGTGCTAAGTAGCTTAATTAGGATATCACATGGGTTTGTTTGTACTGATAATTCTGTGCAACAACTAATTGTTCTCAAAGGTTCTTGTGGCTTCTCATTTAAGCAGACTTTGAACTTAGCAGCTTCATTAGGCCATTTACTTCTGCTCTCTCTCTTCTTCACCTCTTGGCTCATACCATCTACCATCTCAATGTCTTTAGTTGGCACAGTCAGATTCGGCACTATGCAGGTAGATATATTCTATCCATCACCTCCTTTCGGGTTGTTCATGCTATTTAGCTATCTCTTGATGTATGCTTAGTGGCATATTCTTTATACTTGTCCTCCTTGCCAACATGTTTCAGTATACAGTTGTATCTATCTGGTATGTATTTGTTATCCTCATTCTCATCCATATTACTAACATTGGGCACAATATAATTTGACAACCCTGGTTTAAATTCTCCATGGTCAATCATTACAAGATTAGATTTGGTTTGACATTCTCATTGTCAGTTTGGATACCTAGCTTGTAGTAGGTGTTAAGGAAGGTGTCACCACTGTTTTGTTGTAGTGGTCGGTCATTTTTAGGTACACTTAATTGTCCTCTTTGGTTATATACTAACTCTCCTCTCTTAACTAGGTCTTGAATGGCTTGACAAACCCTTTGGATATCTTGGTGGCTACCACATCCAAAATAGTAGATCTAGGGCTGTTGATAGTAGTCAACCTAGACAATATCTATTTCACTTTTTGGTTGCTGTTATTGTCCATTAACTGTTTCATCCTGACCTTTGACAAATCACAATATCCTCCCTCTTCAACAAACACCATTAACATTACTCCATCAATAAAGAACTCAGATCTGAGATGACAGTTATTACTTTACCATTAAATCTTAATATATATATAAATTACCAATATATTCCAAAAATCCCATCTTTCTGACCTGACTGCCTAAGCTTCAATGACTATATGTTACATGCACTGAAATCCATATATGTTGAGTTTGCAAAAGCAATTTAGTCTACTAGAATAATACACACCTACAGCCTATCAATAAATACACCTCAAAAAACCCAACCAATGTGCAAAAGCAATATATCATATCTATTTACCAAGCCCTACTATACATGTCAAAGAATACGTGAAATGTGTGCAAATATATATAGACACTATCAAATATCAATAAATGAAGCATAATATACATTTCCCATAAGGATGAAAATATATGATGGATACCAATTGTTATATGGTCCAAATATTGTTGATCAAAGAACTGCATTTGCTTGCCTTCATTCTCTTTTGGTTCCAGGTGGTGGTTTGAGTCAGTGATGTGGTTTGAGTTAGTGATGTTAGTATGACAGTGGCATTGTGTTTCATCACAAGACAAGTGGAGGAAAGGGTCTGTGCAACTTGATTCTGAGTCTTCTTTGTGCCATGTTTGTTGTGCATCTTGGGCTCAGATGGGGAGTCAAATTTCATAAGCTCATCCTCCTCCACCTCACTCTCAATGACTGTGGTTGTTGGGTCACTGTCATTAGTGTTCCCCATGAACAGTTGCACTGAAGATAGTTTATGAATATCAGTGTGATTAATGTAGACTTATGTGACTGACTATTGATCCAAATGAATGCTTGATGGAGCATTCCCTTGTCGAAGGCAATGTTATTGAGGAATATATCCAGAGTGCCACGAGCAATGAGTTGGTAGAATTGAATGGTTTTCTGTTCAGGGTAGTGGTAGATATGGCCTTGCAATTGTTTGTTGTTGAGGGCAGACCATAATATATCCTGTACAGAGGCCAATATACGAGATTTGATGTAAAGAAGCATTCATGGCGATGATCATCACATCATGCAGGCCAAGTTCAAACCTACTGTACTGACCATTGAAAGGTTCAGAATTCTTGACCCTGCCTCACAGATTGATGCCCTGAATTCCTCCAAGATCAACTTGTGTTTATTTAATGGCATTTGTCCATTGAGCTCAAGAGCTTTGATCCTGTACAAATATAGGACCTAGAAGAGGTAGCATTAGTAGAAATAAAATCAAGTAATGATGATGATTTACTTTTTTAATGCATGTATTTAAGCTTGGAAATAGAGAGAATATAACTTGGTCAGGCTCCAGCTGCTTTGCATTGTGTTTGACTTTTCAGACTATTGGATACTTGAGGGGGGGTATTATTCTGCATGAGATGATAAGCAACAACTTGCACAAGGATGTCAAGTTTAATCAAAGCATACTCAGTCTTCCAGTCTTCATTGTGTGCTGTATGCACTCCTAGTGGTGCTCTTTTCAGGGTCTCTTGTGAGATGGGGTTTATTTGGTGAGTATTGTCTTTCCATTAGTTGTCACTTGGTGCTGTTAACTCTTCACCCTTCACAAACTCTTGTCAGTACAATGACTTCTTGTTGTTGTGGCCTATATAATTTTCATCATGCCTTATTGTCAACTTAGTTGGACAGTTGGTACTTCCATCTGGTTTGTTGGGTGAGCTTCTATCATCATTGTTTTGTTTTATGGATTTATCCCTTTTCATAGATCCTCCTCTTCTTTCTTTAGTCTTTCCCACCAGTGCTTGGTTTTGAATATTTTCATTTGGACAGTCAACAGTTTGGGTGGGTAGTACTACCTCATTCCTTGTATTCACACTGATAGGTTTTCATGCAGGTAGATATATTCCCTCCATCACTTCTAGCTCATTCATGCCACTTAACTATCTCTTGATGTAACAGCTGACTAAGAAATATATGTAACAAAGCATGTGGAAGTACAAACATTTGTTAATACATATGAAATGTATGACATATGGCATTTCAGGCAATCCTTCAAACAGAGCTATTAACTCTAATTGTTCAACTAAATTATAAAGCTAATATAGTTCCTCTGCAATAGACAGATATGATATATTGCTTTTGCATATTTCTTGTGATTTCTAAAATATATTAATAGGCTGTAGTTGGATCATACAATAGATCTAGTGCATCAGTTACTCAATTGCTTCTGCACATTTATTGTAATCTCAAAGATATAGATAGATAGTTGATAGGATATTTGCTATTCCAAGCAAGTCAAGCTTAAGGTACATCATTGGGTATCTACTGTTTATATATGTGAGCCTTGAAGAGATTACTAATTGTGATAGAATAAGAATGAATAAGAATGAACAATTAGTCAAAAGGAGATGACAAATCAATGGAAAATCATAGAACATTGAAGAATGATTAAATATACAGAGAATGACAAGGTAAGAGAATCTTGTAAACAGGAAGGAAACTGTTGAGGACTTCATCATTTGAATGAAACATCTCATCATTGAGGCCAACTATCACATTGCCACCCATGCCCACCCCCTCACTAACATCTTTTATAATAGAGTTCACAACAATATAATGGAGTGTGTTGAATGATCCCAACCAGATCTCCTCAATTCTTGCATGTTCTGTCACTGGGAATCCACCCTTATCAAAGCAGACCAGATCCTTATGGAGATTACTGAGCACAAGCAAGGGATTTCTTTCCCATTCATATCAAAGAACCTTTCCACTAGTACCAAGGCAATGAACTCTCCTATGACTGCTTAAACCTTGAAACCTACCACAACTGATGTTCATCTAAATCAACCTGGCATGTTTGAATATCAAGGCAGTGTAAAATAGATAAATCCCCTGGATAATAATACATAATCCTAGAAGAAAATAAGTAGGGAACAAGGGCACATTGTATTTGTCCCATAGAACTCAGAGTAGTTAGCAATGTAAAGGAAAAATATTTAGAAAGAGTCCTGAGTCAATCTGAGCTATTTTGAATGAATAGGACAAGCAAAAAGGTAAGGAAGCAAGAAATGGTGGGGGGAGTTGCTAGATGAGTTCTAGCACAAGAATATTGATTCTGAGTTGGTCTGGAGTGACCATGACAAAGATAGCTTGGCAAGGATTCTGGCTAAGGACGAGAGGTAAGAGGTTGGTGATTAGTATATATGGGTGAAATATGGTATTTTAATCAAAATACATGGGTTTTATAGTGTGGGAAATACCCTAGACTCTTCCTAACTAAGGAATTATTAACATGAAACTATATAAGAAGCTCACAATATCAGAGTAGCCTTGCAAGAGTAGGCAGTGACAGCATGAAATGCTCTAGACTAATTACTAAATCAGAAGAAACTTTAATAAAGCTAAAATGGAGAGTCTCAATACAAAATGAGCTTGAATATAAGAATCCAGATAGGTGTTGCACCTGCAAATACAAGTGGACAGACTGGACTGAAGCTGATAGAGGTTTTTATGTACAAGGAATATCTATTCCTTGTAGTATTCCAATGGATACTAGCAAGGCTCAAGTGGAGAGAAAGTGCTTCAAATGTGGTGGTGCATGGCCATGCAAAGAGCACTTCCAGTTCCATCACCAAATGCATTTCATTGAATTCAAGAGTGCTAAAGTCTTCTATCAAGGCACCAAAGAATTAGTGGACACTATGAAGATTGTTGAACAGAATGATCAGGGTTTTGGAGATGGGATGTAGTTACTGGTCAAACTACCACCTCTCCTTGTATCTCATCAAATTTCTTTGCCTACTTGACAATGAGACAATGACCACCCTGAGTGACAATAACAATCAACCTGCTGAGCCTTCTCCTTCTACTCCACCTGTCATGATTAAACACCCTACTAAACCTCTATTCTTTCCATGTAAGACCACTTGCCCTCCAAGGTATCTCTGCGCCCCCCTTATAAAAAAACCATTTCTGTGGTTACTATTCTTCAGAAACCCCCTAAAGTCTCTGTTGCCAATATACCTGATGTCAATGTACCAAAGACAATACCAAACTACTCAGACAGCAATGACATATAGTAAATTCTACAGACTCTAACAGCCATCCAGACAAATGACACACAGTAGACCATTCAAGATGAAGATACTCTTATTGAGCTGGTGTTATTGGACAGAGCAATAATGGGAAATGGTAGCAATTTCAGTGGTGCATTCTGGAGTGATGCAGCTAGCACATTCCCTTCATCCACCCATGGGAAGCACAAGACAGCAGAGAGTTGCAAGGGAAAGTGGAAAAGGGTAAGCAATATATCTGTTTATATGACTAATCAGAATTGTCATAGAGTACCATGATATTGTCAACAAGATTGCAAATTTATCAGGATTTGCATACTCCCTGGAGAGAGGAGCAGACATCATATTTGAAAGTCAGCATGTCTGGAATGGCATTGTAAAGGCAAGTTCTTATTTTTACATTGTGATATTGTCTACTAACAAATGAGCACAATCACAATTGGACATAATACCACACATGCAGCCAGTTTAAAACAAAGGGATGGGTCCACTACAAGAAAATGAAGCTGCTGCTGCCATTGAAGAGTAAAGGTACTCACAAATTCATTGTCCAGGATGCTCCAGCCCTCCCACCAAGCACCTTGCAATTGTCTGTTTTGTTCCCATCACTTGTCACTTATCAAACTATGTATATACAAGCCAATCTGGAGAAGAAAGTGCATCTGACAGCTACAAGAGCATCTGAACCATCATACCAGCTGTCATCAACACCATGAATCCTTCGTAAGTAAACTAGATAATGATGATTAATAAAAATATTGATTTGACTATGGCTGTGTCAGCACAAACACAGTTATATATCCTGACATTAAAATGGACTTGCTTAAGCTGGAGCAAAACAAATCTGCCATATTAACCAGTACATTGATTGGCAGGTTGATGATCAGCAGGCCAAATGAATTTGCCCCATGGCCCAGTAGTGTGCCAATATATTAGCCACATTCCATTCCATCTTCATATATTGGCTCCTCTGCAATCAAGTCATTTTCAAGCATCTCCACTCACATGGAATATTCAAACAAATACAAGGCTGATGACAATGTCAGCTCTATGATATCAGCCACTCCTGCATCAGTCATGAGCACAACTTCTACCAGTTGGAAACAGCATACAGCACATCATCCATCTCAAGATGATGTCAATAGCCTCCAGAGCAAGATCACCACACTAAACTCCACATTTTCCACAAATATTCACCTCATGGAACACATCATTCAATCAAAATCAGGCGCATCCAACCCATCATCTCAACTTTTGGACTTGTCAAACACTGCAGCTGAAAAAAAAAAGAGGGCAAGAACAACACTTTTCAAATGCGAACAGGATTTTTTACATCAGGTGAATTTGTTGTCATATTCAATATTTTGGGAAAGAACAGTAATTATATAGATGTATACATACCTTCTGCTTGCAACATTGCCCACAAGCACAAACAAAGTTCAACACAGTTGGTTATGAAAGAGGATCACTGAGGCAATGACTCCAACCAATGCTAGCAATGAACACCATTTGGTGTTGTAGTTTACCTGTCATACTATACCTTTGGAATTGATACAATTGTCAAATTGAAATTGTCCTTGACAAGAATGGACTACAATAAAGTACAACTATGACAAGATATACTGACCATGACAAATGTAATTGAGGTGATTCTGCCAGAGATACTCTGCAATGTTTGTTTGGCTGCCATCACATCACATTTATTGAAGGTAATAAAACCACTTGCAACATCACCATATTGCATCAATTGATCAGTGCCTGCCACCAATGCCTCTGCTGCAGCTTGCTCCACCTCAAGATCTTGCAACTCCTCAGGATCATAGCAACAGATGATGTTGTGGATGCAACATGGAGCAGGTGGAATGCGTGTTTAAACCTTCATACTATACTTGGGGGGATCACAAGGATTTGAAAGTGCCACTTGAGAACACTAATAATTCACTCAACAATGTTTTGAAGTTGTGCATGACATATGTTGAAGTATTCAAAGGCATTCTGTGGTCTTTAGAATAAGGGTAAATCAGTGAATGTAGGCCAATAAAAGTTGGAATGCATCTCATCTGCCCATGATCCCATTCTGGTAAATAATAGCAAATGCCATGGTAGGGTACCAGCAGCTGAGGACAAATTGAATACTGCATCAGCAAGGTAGTATTTTCCATCAGGTATTGTGAAGTTGGTTGTGTGAGCATCATGGCAAACAGATGCTTCAGCCATGAATCCTTCCCACACACTAAGAATGTATATAAACTCAAGGTCAAAATTGCAGCATATGAGGCAGTTCTGTGAATGGAAGCTTTTTAGTTGCAGGTTGCCTCCCTTGCAGCTGTTGAGGGAGTGCATGCGATATGTGTTCCATCAATTGCACCAATGGCATCTTTGAAGAAAGTGTATAGTCTTGGATTATTAGTGATGTGAGAAGGTGTTGGGTCATCTGAGTGAGGTAATTTGATGTACTTCATATATATGTATGCCAGATGGCGAGAAGGCCACCAACATTCTGCAAAGGTATCTACACATAGTTGTGAATACTTGAATAAGACAAGGGGGGGAATTTGTGTTGTTTGACCACTGAAAATGCTTCCTGACACCTGCACAACAGGCCAGTTACACAGATGAATGGAAAGATACTGAGCTGTTCTTTAAGTGTGATATGTTTTGAATGGATATATCCATGAGACAAGAGTTCATCAACAAGCTGGCTGAAAATGTGTTTCCGGACATCCAATTCACTGTGAATGTGACCTGGATGGCTATTGATGAGTTCTAGGACCCACATTTAGCCTGTTGACCTGTACCAAACTAGTTAGATGCATGGCCAAAAAAACCCATCACCTAAAAACAATACATGCTACCACTTCCAGCAGTTGGAATTCCTTAAGTATCACCTACCTTCCTTCAGAATTTGAGAATATGTTACTAGAAAATTAGCAGGAAATTAAATATTTTGCCCAAAGCAAGCCTAATATAACATGGCTACTGAACTCTGTAGATAGCACAGAAAGACTTGACATCTGTAAGGGAATCAAAATGTGTCAGCTCTAACCCTTGCAGGGTCATCAATAGCTCTATCCCTTGCCCTGAAGATGAGCTCTTAGCCATGTGATTTGGTTGCCATGGGATTGAGATATAATATAACCATTTCAAAATGACATGTCATTGGAACACTTATTTGAGCAACATTTCTATTCTACAATTTTAGTTTTGTCTTTATCACTACCTCTAGTCTTCTAGGCATGCTTTCTATCAATCTTTGACATTCCTCAACCTCTATCTTACCCCATTCCACATCAATCCTTTCCCAAAGCTCCCAAACCCCTCTTGGTGGTG
>JBBPND010000185.1:0-18991 GCA_038090655.1 Gastroboletus turbinatus
ACTGGGTCGGCTTCCTTTGGATGCGCAGGACGTTGTTCGCTAGGCGAAGTGTTTTTGTTCGGATGCTTGGGAACAGCAGGCTTGCGACGCGATTTTTTCTGCAACGTGTGATGAGTCCCTGCATACAGATCCAAGGGACAACGGACCTGTTGTTTTACGACGGGTTTTGCAACTGCTCGCTAAGATGATGTGTTAGACACATCGCATCCATTCATCTACCGAGGAGTACTTACTCGTTGACGTTGACCTGCAGCCATCCTCGAAGGTCCCTCGCTTGAGGCGTCAACTCTCACTGGTGAGCGAGAGGGGGGTCGACAATCGGCAGGTTGGCGAGACTTTCCGGAACGTTGGTCAGACTTGTGCGGAGGGGGATCCTTGTGGCTCTTCCTCTGTAGCCACTTTTTCAATGTCGAACGACTCTGGCGTGACTCGGCAGCCCCAACAGTTCCCCCTGTACGAGCCTCTGGAGCGGAGGTCACTCGTATGCCATCCGACGGTTGTGCTACGGCATGGGGATGGTCGGAGGAGGACGGGGATGGTGGCTTCAGCATCATCAACATGGAAGCAAGATAGGAACGTAGTGGTCACGAACCTCGTCAAAGTCGAACTGAGGACCTGGCGTGCTCGACGGTACCTCAGTCTATGCCGTTGTGAGAACTCGCTTCGAGGGGGAAATAAAGAAACCGATACCTCGAGGATATCATCACTGTCTTTATCGTGTCCTTCGGACTCGGGTGAGCTGGATTTCCCAGGTTCTTCCTGTTGTACATATGCAATGGTGTCAGCGCAGCTCTTTCGGTCATGGCATGAGAAACACGTACCGGACCCGAGCCAGGTGGTTTGTTGTCATGGCCTTCCGAGGTCAAAGGCGGCTCGTCCTCCTCGCGAGTAGATTCCTACATAGTTTGTCAGCATGGTGGACGGGGTGGGGCTTATTCGACAAGCTAGGGATATGAAGGCACAAATACTTACATGGAAAGGACCATATTCGTCAGGGAGAATCTTGTTGAGATGACGGATGACGATTTTCCCGTCATGTCGTCCAGTCGCAATATGGCTGTTGTCTGGTGAGACAGCGATTGACTGTAATTCTGCACTGTCCTCAATGACGGAGCCAACTCGAGCGAGTGTCGATGCATCCAGTAAGATGATTGAATTGCGTGCGACGGCAGCAATGAATCTGCCGTTGGAGGCTAGAGCAATAGAGGGGACGTTGTTATCGCCGTCATGGAGAATCAATGATTCGGCGAGCAGGGACCCAGTGGAGGCGTCGAAGGACCTGACTTTGTTGTCCTGGGATGCGGCAAGAATTTGCTCGCCTGACCATGCCAGTGGAGTGCCCAATCCAAAATTGGTTACGGTAGTCTCGATGGTGATGAGCGCATCACCGTTACGACTGTCGAAAATGCGGATTGAGCCACCGTAGTAGGCAGTGGCGATTTGGTCACCATCTGGGGAGAATTTGATTCCGGTGACAGACCGGTCATGTTTGAGCGGACCAGCGAGTCTCTTCCCGCTTTTGATGTTCCAAATGGTCGCTCTGTAGTCGTCACCAGTCCCAGTGGCAAACCTCATCGAATCAGGTGAGACATCGACTGCAAACACCCTCTTTCCGCTCTCCACGTCCATAACCTTTTCATGTGTCTCCGCATCCCACACGCTTGCGCCCTTGTCATCACCATATACTATCAACTTGTGGTCCTTCGACACACAAATGGCGTTCAACTCCGCTCCCGTTTGCTTCCACACCTCTCGACCGTCTGCAAGTCGCCATCGTCGAATTCCATCCTTGCTTCCGCCCAAAACATGCTTTCCGTCAGGATGAAAAGCGACTGCAAATACAGCACGAGAGTGACCGGTGTCAAGGACCATCGTTTGGTCTTACTGAATTGTTAGCATCGCTCAATCACTCCTCGGAGCTGCCACGCACCGGTGTTCGTCGACGACATCCTTACCAATGGTACACAGTCGTCGGTGTCGAAATGTCAAGGAACAAGGTATTTCGGTTTCGTCGTGGTGCGCAAAGTCGCTCCCACGTTTCCTCATTCTCAATATGGTCTGTTCGCACAGGTGACTCGTGTCTTTGGCGCTCATTCTTACTCCCAGCCAAGTGACCTCGTTCCGACGACAAAGTAAGCAGTCAACATCGGTGAAACCTTCCGTCATTCGAAAGGTAGTCTGTGATTGCCCGTCATGTCTAGGTTGCGCCGGGACTTGGTTCATGACAAGTGCACAATCCACATTAGATCACCTCACGCTAGCTCGCGTCAGGGCCAGGTTCACGGATGGTTGTGTCCCATTTATTTACTTTGCACCAATCTAGCGCGCTCTAAGCACTCGTCGTTGCGCAAACCAAAAGATGGCACTGACGGGTCGACTGACTCTTTGGACGTCGACTCTGGGGGTCCCATTTTTCTGATTTGGTCTCGCCACGCTCTGCTAGGAGTTCGGCATCTAATCTCCAATAGTCGACCTCGGATACTTGCAAAGCCACTCATTGACATCAAATCCCTGGCAGACGGGTCCACCACTCCTGATGCCATCTTGCGGCATCAGAAATCGGTCAAAACGTTGATACGAAATGCAAGCAACAGAATGTTGGCAGGGACCAACCGTTTTCTATTCCCGCAGCGCTCGCGCTCTCTTCCTTGACTTCTCCGCCCATATCTCCGTCTGCTGGAAAGCGGAAACCACGCCAGTCAACAAGTCTTGTATCTACAACGTACCATCGCAGCTCTTAGCCGCCCTCCCGAAACCCAAGGGATCTGACGACTGTGAAGATCTCATGAACACATTCGGTTAGTCGGCACTCTGGCCTCTGGGGTTCCCAAGCCATCTGTCAAGTCATCCTCTGACTGCATTGTACCAACCCCCATTCGGGAACGCGAACCTCGCTTACCGTGCTCTCCCGACCTCAAAGGCAAAGTACCCCCGAGACATTGGCGTCGCTCTCACTGGCTTCGCGAACCCGGTTCAACGTCGTCGGCTCCTGCGCTTTCTCCTCCGAAAAAGACGCCAGACAACGTCCGCCGACGACGATTCACCACCCTGCTCAGAATGACAGTCAGACCCAGTGTCCGTTTCTTCCATTGTCATAATGGTGGTTCACGGAGTTCCATCCTCAGTAATGTGTCTGAAGTGGGTACAACTAATAGAATATCGTTTTTTTTATTCACACGTGGACAGTGAATATGCAGACCTACAATGAAATGATCAGGCCCTGGCGCGATTACTGCTGCGGGATCGTTTTGCAAAATGGTAAGTTGATAGGACTCTAACCCAATCAGAGCGCTTTCTCCCACAGCGCGCAAGCCCCCGGAAGGCACCAAACTTCCTTCCATTATGCTATGCATTCATTGACGCTGCTTTTAAAAGATGGGGCCGGCCCGTCAGAGTGAAGTGAAATGATGTCATCGGTATGTATTTCGTCCGGGGTCTTCGTTTCCGGATTTGTCGATTCACCCTTTGGACGAGAACAGTCACGATCGCTCGTAAATATCTTGCATAGAGAGCGTCTCAAATGACGCTGCTTCTATGAAACAGATATAGAAACGACGGAATTCTGGCGACACACAGCCCTCGAGGACGCCCTGCTGATCGGTGAACCGGTTGACCGGTTGACCAGTGATCCCCACCCCCGGGCCGAAACATCATCGCAAAATAAAACAAAATAATAAAAACCGGACCGAAAGGAAGCATGATAATCCCCTCCAGTGCGCTCTCGGACGATTCGAATCAACCCTTTTCTTTGATCATTCACGTCTACGGCGGTGATCCCCGAGTGCATTGCTTTCCAAAACCATAACCAAGAGGTGCCGGACGCCAGAAGTGAGTTGGAAACTCTCCTCGACTCCGGTACAACGTGGTTCAAAGGATTTGCGTGCACGAGAGCGGGTTGGACCCAGATCATCCACTGTACTACCAATAAATTGCAAGGGTTGACCTGACGCACGTGCACTATCCATCTGCCGCATCACGCTTCTACTAGGGTGGCGTTGACGGCAGCATGTACATACACTCACCCTTGCATATCCAACTTGCCACCCCCAATGTGATGATGGGTTCTCCCAACACGTGGCGTCAATATCCCTGTGAAGATCGGCAAACTTGTGCGTTGCCAGGCATCCTGATCACACACCACGCGTAGACCTCCACGACGCGTGCGACAAAGAGCGTACGCCGTAAGCACATACATACAATAAAAACGTGTCATTTATTTTGAAAGCTCCATATCTATGCGTCCGAAACGAATGGTAGTAATACAGACAAGCTATTGTATGCGTGCGGGTATCAGCTCCTTCACAGAATCGTCATGTCAATCATCCAACACAAGGGAGAGCGAGCACGATCTATACCGTGTCAATCTACTCCGTCAAAAGCCACCTAAACAACCATCAAAGTCGAGGGTGGGAATGGTAAAATCACTTGGATGCTGTATCCGTCCGTCGGCACTCTCTCGACGAGGCTCCTTTGAATGTGTCCGAGTCACACTATGTGACTGGCGAGCACCCCTCTTCATCTTCAACGGCGTATTTGGCACATGTGGGAATAACAACAGCGCAGACTCGATCGCGTCATGGGTATGGGAATACGGCAACATCCCATCGTTCGCGTTCCGATCTCCAAGCCGTACGGCGATCGGATGGCTAGGCAACACAGGTTCAGGCGGGGTCCGCACGACATCCGAGTCATCAGATTCTGAATGAAAAACCGAATGAAGCGAATATATATGGGGGGGGGAAAGATCGTTAGGGATAGCGTAAGAGAAGGAGAAATAGGGTGGATAAACCTGATGGCTCGATCATGCGTGGCTCGGACCCGCGAGGTTGGAAATAATTTCCTTGGGGACCTTCCATGTCTAAATCCCACAAACGGCGCGGACGACGAGGATGGGATGGGTCAACGATTTCTCGCTCATGACGACCGGGTAAGGCACAGGTGTTGGGAAGCACCTCTGCAGGGGTACGGTCGTACACCGAGGAAGAGTGGGTAATGAAGATCGAGGTGAGGGTCGGGGTGGGGGGAAAGTGAACGTGAGGTGAGACCTCAACAGTCGCGCATGCTGCAAACGGGAATGGCTCTAAACATTGTTGGTGACATTGGAGATCGGATAAGTTGGGGTGCTTGAGGATTGAGCGCATGTACAGTTTGTTAAGTAACGTGAACGAAACAACCTCCAGAGGCACTGGTACAAGCGGCGACGGGGTGGGAGGGGTGAGGAGATGCAGGTGGGACGGGCGAAGGAGTTCGGGTAACAGGCATGGGGGAGCCGGGCTTTTATAACTCATCATGAAAAAATAGCAGGGACGTATCCAACCGTCTGCGGGTTCGGAGTTGCCATCGTTCGGAGTTCAAAATGGCTCACCTGTGGTGCTCGTCAAATATTCAAACTCCGCACGTCACGACGATAATTGAAAAAAGAGTTTTTTTTTTTGCGGACACAAGACCACCTTGTGGAGGGTGGAACCGGCACAATGGGATCTCTGAGTTACCTGGTCGTAGTACCAACGTCGTCGGTAACTTTAAGTATCCACTTTCCCTGCTCAGCAGTCTGAGATCTCAGCTCAGAGCGTCCCTCCGAGGAGGCTCGAATAGGAAAAGGTACCCCGTGACAACCTCCGTGTGACACGTTACGGTGGACCCGCCTCTAGCGCATCAAGGACACGCGCTGGGGACTCGAATGGCAGAAAAGACGCAGTTGAAAACCAACACCAACACCACCACGTTCTTACCCGGCCCCCCGAGCACAGACACGCGCCCACCCTTTGTTTATTTTAAATAAACCTTGTATTTTCCTCCTTGTCTTGATGGGTAGGATATGAAATGCACCGCTGCTGCTGACGACGGGAATCCGTTGCAGAACGACCGACGATCTTCTTGGGTCTTGTTCTCCGTTCCATACCGCTCGGTGGGCCGAGGACTGCGAAAGGACGACGGTTACGACTATGCGATGGCGCCGGATCAGTTTGCACAGCTGGTCGATATGTTTGCCATCATCATGCATAGGAAAGGATTTCATAACTCATTATACCGGAAATGTAGTTGTTGTTTTTGCCGAGAAGTATAGCAAGCAGCCTCATGATGCTAAGACGCATGATGAGATTTTCCTATGCTCTGTTCCATCGCCATCAGCAGCTCTATCGCCCGCGACCGCTCATTGTTGGTCCTCGCGTGGATCTCCGCACAGGGGACGCATCAGTACCTTCCACGTTTGACTGGGAAAATCGTACGAGTACACACACAACCGATATGAATCACGCGTCCAAGGCAGCCTGAGCAGTCCCCCCATTTTTTTCCGAGTGCGAGAAAACCAATGTATCAATAGTACACCGACGGACGTGACTCCACCATGCTATTTGCCAAGCTAAAGAAGCACACGAAGATTATAATTACATCGACCATGGATTCATACCGAGACCATTCCCCGTCGCATTCCTAAATTCGGCAGGTGTGTTCCACGGTTCTGGTTCCATGCCTTGGAAGGTGATGCTCCCATCTGGAGAACCAAAGGATAGTCCTGGCGAGGTAGCAGATGTTGACCGCGCACCCAGCGTGCCCAGCCGATCGCGTGCGTGAGGTGACTGTGTGAGATAGCGCGTAGAACTTCCAAACGAAAGTCCCTCAGTCGACCCTGCAAAGGGATTCCCCAACGTGGTATCCGAGGCGTCACCCAACGGCTTAGGTGAAATCCATACCGGGCCCATCTCGGGTGGATAAGACGGTCGAGATAAGCTGATACTCGACTCTGAGTTCAGTTTCGCTTCAGGTTGCTGATCCGGCACTTTTTCAATTGTCCTATACGGGTCCCTGTCATGTAGTGTCAAAGATGTGGTGAATGTGGCGTTCAGCCTATCAGGGATGTTCCGCCCTGACGTGTCTCCACCATCCACATCGTCATAAGGGACTGGCTTGACAGCACTTGTCAGCGTCGCAGCCTGTCTTATCGGTGGCAATAGTGATGGAGTTAAAGTGGAGGATGATGGTGGGGGCACTGGGGTACCTTGATCCGGCTTAGCCTGTGGGACCGCTAGTTGTTCGGGATGACGTTCCGCTTCCCCGATCATGTGTTTGATAGCGGCTAGATCAAAACCAGCATGGACAGGAATGTCTGGTGTGGAGTCCGATGAACGCCGTCCTGGCAAAGTGGGCGTGCCACTAGCGTCTGTGGGGGCAGGTGAGGCATCCGTCCGGGGCGGGAGGTCGTCTTCTTGGGACTTGACCGAAACCTTCCGTCTTGAAGAACCAAACGAGGCAGCGGTGGGAGGTCGAGAAGCAGCGGCGAGCGGCAATGACGTCTTCTTTGTCCGTTTCGAGAACCATCCTGGCTTTTGCGTCTTGACTTCTTCAGCCTCCCTAATTACCACTCTATCCCCTTCAAAATCGGGTTCCTGTCTCCATTAATCAGCCATCCTGCCAACACGCGCCAAAAAAGGCAAATTTGCGCGGTGACAACGTACCACAGGCTCATCAAAGTAGTCCGCAGTCACGGGAAACCCAAGTTGGTCGAGAATGAGCGGCATGAACGTTCTATAACTCATGTGTCCCGATATCTTATCCGTCACGTCCACATTCTCCAACCCGGGTATACCTTCTATCGGTCTCAAACCAGCTACCGAACTAAGGCCCCCACTCGTTGCGCGGAACAGATAGTTCAATACCCAGTCGTTCTTTGCGTACGCGTTCACAAATCGGCCAGAAACAGCACTGCGCGCGTTACACCACGTGTTTTGTGAGGTGGTGAGCGTGGCACCAAGAAGGAAGACGTCCTGAACGATGCCGAACGCCTTTACCTTGGCAAGCTCCAATAACGCATAGAAGATGACACGAGCCCCGAGCGAGAAGCCAATCAGCGTGATCGGTCTAACCCCAAGATGCCGTTGCAACAACAATTGTGCAAGCACGCTTCCAGCCGCTCGCGCACGGTCGAGGGCGTTACTCCAGGGATTGTCGATGAGATAGCCTAGCTTCGTTAGGACTAGACAGAACAAGATGAATCTTTTGTCAAAACACCAAAACAACTAGAACTCACCGATCGGCCACTGGAGAGCACCCATCAATGCTGTCATGACAGTATGCTGCAGCACCGTCTGACCAAGCTGAGTCAAGATTTCGCCCGTCAGGATCCTCAGAGCACTTCCAGTTTCTTGGATCATCTCTGGTTCCCAAAGAACGCTGAATACGTCTCCAACGATAGGGTCTAGCACGCTAAAAGGCAGTCGCACGTCATCTATCTTGCCACCCATGAACCTACAAACGCATGAGCAGGGTGAGGGAGAAGAAAACGGCGTCCCTACCCAGGCACAGTTAATATGCAACTCACGCGCTTGTTATTATGCAGTGGTAGAACATCAAATGTCCTCACACTTCGAGTCCGTCTGGCCATACCATGTGCAGCGATGCCAGAGCCTGTCAGGACGCCACCTGTCGTGATCACCGCGGCACCTCCTGCACCGGCGAGGAAGCCTGTCGTCCCTGATATACCGACCGTGGTAAACGCAGCGCCAAGGCCTGCACCGATCACGGGAGCCAACAATCCAGCCGACAATCCGATGACGAGGCCACCCCCTACAAGTACGATGAGCTGATCGCATCCAATGTATGACTTAATTGTGTACCTAGCGTTGCCAGACCCAGCATCATGTACCGTCTTTTTCGGGCAGCCTTGGAAGACCCTTCGATGATATCTTGATTTTCCATCTTTTCCACGCCTTCCTGGATTTCGAGCGCTTCGGTAACGCGTCGCTCGAACTTTACGACGTCGATCCAACCAAGTCCGAGTTTCAGTGCGACGTTTTCCAGCAGCACGCGAGAACGGGCATCATAAACACTGTCGGCAACTAAGATGAGGAATAGGTCGCACAAAACTGTCCATCGAATGTCAAGCGTGACATCCTTGTCGACGGATGAGAGTGTGGTGCTGACACCAGGTAGAGACGATGAAGCGAGAGTTGTATTTTCCAGGACACGAGCGGTCGTTTGAAACGTAGGTGTAGTCGGTGTTGAAGGCAAGCGGGGGGGAACTGGAGATGTGGAAGGTTTTAGATCAGTTTCCCGTTCAATCGGATGTGATGCTTTCTCTATTTCCTGTTTCTTGGCTTCCGCGGGATCGTATTCTGGATTGGCGATTGTGTGTGTCGTCATCAAAGATGGAGCAAGATCGCTAGCTTGTACACCATGTAGCGCAAGGCTGTCGATCATCTTCTGCTCTGTGGATGTATGTTAGGGTGCATCGTTCATCAAGCAACGACAGGGAAAGAATAACGGATAAGGTACCTGCAGTCTCGAGGTCCATATGATAATAGAGTCGCCCCATCACCCTCAATGCCCAGAGCTCCATACCGTGGATAGAATCCTTGAACTCTTTCCTCCGCGCACTTTTCTGCTTTTGCATCATCTCCTTCGCAGTAAGGGCACAGAGACCGACGTAAGCGATCCGCTGGGCCTCGGTAAGCATCTTCTTCGTCGTCTGCATCTGACTCAACGGCGTCATCGCCGTATCCTCATTGAAGAGGTATCGCGTCCGTAGATGCACTTCATCCGCATCATCTTCCTCGTCCCCTCGCAACCGGGTATACTCGTTCTCGTTCTGTTCCGTTTTCGAGCGCCATTCCGTGCCTTGGTCATCGAAATCGATGAGATTCCCCGTCGCATTCCCACCCGAGTGGGAATGTGCGTGCGATGCGGCTTTCTTTGAAACGTAGTGGTATTTCCGTTGATCTTCTTCGTCGAGGCCGCTCACAAAGTCGTCTTCTTTGACGACGGGCATTTCTTGCCAGTCTTCCTCCGCATCGTCGACATCGTTATCGAATGAAAAGGGATTTTTGGGTGTCGGCATCAGGTTGATGGTGGTGAGGACTGGTTTGTGTGAACGAGAGATATCATGAAATGCTGTGGTTATGTTGCCCCTTGACGAGCGTCCAATAGACTGGTTTCCCACGACTAGCTGGCCAGCTTGCTCATGATACGCCAACTTCGAGCACCTCAGTGCACCCCACCACAGACACTTTCGTGGTGATTCAGACGGCAAAAAACATCGTATGAGCATCCAAAATGTCAGGCTGTGGGGATCTAATCCTTCAAATTATTTAAAAGGGTAAGCAACCTAACCGAGCTCCTATGCTCGGTAGGGCTGGAAAGACCTAGCCATTGGGTTCGACGAGCAATGGACCCGCGCATCGTGCATCACATATCCGAGGTACATAGAGCTTACCAGATCCTCGTTACGCAGCCGCGTGGTGTCACCGTGTCACCGATCCTTAGTTGCGACTTCGACTTTTTCAACTGAACTCTTGACCCTACGTCGTACAGTTTCAGACATCCTGGAACGTATGTATGTCAACAACGTCCGCATGCGGGGTCCAACGGCCCACCACACTTGGCAAGATTGGTTCCGTCGGAGTGTGTAATGTATAAATGAACGTGCGTTCTTTTACAACGGATACATAACCTCACCTTCACGCCACACGGAAAATTAAATGCAGTGCAAGCGTATCCGCGACATATGTTATTGCAGGTGTTGCCGCAGCCATCGTCGGGATCGCACAATTGTCCAAGCGTCCCAATGTAAATCACATTGCATCCCTGTTTCGTGACGTTCCCATCCTTTTCTTTTCTCTTTGTTTAGCTGAATGCGTTTCCGACCGTTGGATCGAGTAGTTGGCTTGGGTCGTGGTGGGCTGGAATCAAGTACATGACCAACGCTGCAGACGTAATCCGAGAAGGGTACAGAAAGGCAAGCAACGCCATTCCGACTCGGTATCGTAACCAATCTCCGGTATTTTCAGCACAAAGACGCTCCGTTCAGGATCGCAACGCTCTACCACTGGGTCGTGATCGTAACCAGGCGTGCACATATAGAAGAACTGCGAAATGCACGCGATGACGAGGTTTCACTTCTAGAGGCCATGAACGAAGTGAGAAGGGCGTCTCCTTCACTTCGTCGCTCGCATCTCTGAGGGAAGATTATGGACAGGACTTTAATTCCGAATTCACGATGGGATCTGACGTTTACCATAATCCCTACCACATCACAGTGATGCACTCACAGCTCACTCGTAATATCGAGATCTTGTATCCCGAGTTGCGGGATGAGATCATCACAGCCTTCGACGACATTTTGGACCTCAAAGACAATGGTAACATCTTTCCTGTCATCAAAATTAAGGAGTTACTCATATTGGATGACATAGAGTGGAAGAGCGTTCCAGCACTGACCACTGTTCAACAGATAATATGCAGGGCTAGCAACAGATCATTTGTCGGACTTCCATTGTGTATGTATTCCCTGTCGTTACCTGCTTGCGTTTCCGAGCTTTTATTGCAGGTCGTGACCCGGATTTTGTGGCTCTCAACATCCAATACACCATTGATGCCATCACAGGCGGTATTGCCATCGGATTTTTCCCAAAATTTTTGAAACGGTACGTCCGTGACGATTGCCTGTCCGCGGAGCCCTCCACAACTTCTTGGCAGTCTAGCTGCCCGTTTTATCACGAACGTCCCTAAGAACACCAGGCGGGGTGTATGTCATCTTCGTCCAATCATTGAGGAGCGACGGAAATACTTGAACGAGTATGGGAAAGACTGGTCTGAGAAACCCGTTAGTCGGTCTTATTGCGGGTGGTACCGTATTCATGTTTTTTTGTAGCACGACTTCTTATCATGGCTAATGGACGAAGGGGGTCCGGATGCCACGGTTGAAGCCTTGACGAACCTCGTGCTTTCAACCAACTTTGCTGCTATTCACGTGCGTGTCTGCTGTCGTCTCCAGGTGTGCAGCATTCAAGTTCACGTCATCCACTGCGTTACAGATCACATCCAACGTATGTGCGACTTCGCGATCCTCTCTTGGTCTTTTGGTCATGCTGAACTTCAGGTTTTCACAAATGCGCTGTATAATCTAGCGGCGAACCCTCAGTATGTGCAGCCCCTCCGTGAAGAAGTCGATGCTATCGTCGAGACAGAGGGATGGTCGAAAATGTCGTTGAGCAAGATGCGTAAGGTCGACAGTTTCCTCAAGGAGAGTATACGCATGGAGGGCATCGACCTTTGTCAGTCACTTCCCTCCCTTTTTTTCTGCACATCATACTGTCAATTCATATCTATTTTTGTTCTCTAGTGGGCTTGATGCGCAAGGTTCTTAAAGACTTTACGTTCTCTGATGGGACATTGATCCCGAAAGGCACTAGGATCAATGCAGGCCTTGTAGCGTTACATTATGACGACACGCTGTACGAAAACCCAGAGGTGTTTGATCCGTTCCGGTTTGCAAACAAGGATGAGGTGGGCGCAAAGCATCAGTTTGTTGCCACTTCCCCCGAGTACTTGTCGTTTGGACACGGTCGACATGCGTGGTATGACCTCACCGATCGCCATTCACACTCGTTTTGATTTATTTCGTTCTTTCTTCGCTAGCCCTGGTCGTTTCTTTGCCGCAGCTCAGCTCAAAACGATGTTGGCCTATATCGTCACGACGTACGATATCAAGCTAGAGGAGAATACGACTCGTCCACGGAACTTGCACATCGGATCTTCGATCGTAGCCAACTCCACAGCCAGAGTTAAGTTCAGAAAGCGGACTCGCCAGGACGGGAAACACTAGCTGGCCTGCTCCGTTGACGTCATACGCAGCTCGGTTCCTATGCAGATGCCAATTGTTGCCAGTCCCCCTGACACTAGTGTTGTCACACATGCTTCAGCCCCTTGGCTTGCGTATTCTTTAGAAGTGAATCACTGTACATCTGGGTTCTCAATGCCTACGAGCATCCAAAATGTCAGGCTGTATAAAAGGGTAAGCAACCTAACCGAGCTCCTATGCTCGGCTAGGGCTGGAAAGTCGCCTGTCGTACTTACAGTTGAAAATTCAGTCTCCTAGCCATTGGGTTCGACATATCCGAGGTACGTCGAGCCTACCAGATCTTCGTTACGCAGCCGCGTGGTGTCACCGTGCCACCGATCCTTAGTTGTGACTTCGACTTTTTCAACTGAATTCTTGACCCTCGTCGTACAATTTCAGACATCCTGGAACGTTTGTCGACAACGTCCGCATGTGGGGTCCACACCACACCACACCACACTTGGCAATATTGGTTCCGTCGGAGCGTGTAATCACATTGCTTGCGATGTCATTTGCATGCCAGTCTGTTCGGGTGTCAATCGTAAACAGGTCTAATTGGTCTTAGCTGAGAGGACGTGCGAGAGGTAGCCAGCAAAAACGAGCCACGGCGACGTGACCACAACTTGCCATGTGGCAAAGCTAACACGAGAAAAGCTACTGGTCGCGAAAACACCGAGGAGGCGAGAGATACCCTGTTAATGTATTTAAACCCAAACAAATTTATTATCTTGTTTGCAAGGTCTCTCAGGTGAGTCGTTATTCGCCCCTCTGAACTGAAACGGAAGATAGGACCAAACATAACCGATTTTGTTGATGAGTCATATTATATCACAGTAAAGGGCGAGGAGGGATACAATCATCCACCATGTCTTCCTCACGAGAGACTGAAAACTGTGTTCTCTTTTTCTCATCGTTCGTTTCTGCAAGCAAGGTTTGTGCTGACTGCCCGTCGGCACTCCCGAGTAATGTAAAAATCCCTTATGTGGGTAGTCGCGTTCCGGTTTCTCCGTTTCACCAAGCAAGGTGTTACTAGTAGGCGGCAACCGCCGCCACCTCGTGCATAAATGAACTAATTTACAACGGATACACAACCTCCACTTTCACGCCGCAAGGAATGCAGTGGACGATGCCGGGACTACTGCAAGCGTGCCCACGATGCATGTTGTTGCAGGCGTTGCTGCAGCCATCGTCGTGATCGCACAGTTGTCCAAGCGTCCCAATGTAAATTATATTGCACCCCTGTTTCGTAATGTTCTCATCCTTTTCGTTTCTCTTTCTTTAGCTGAATATGTTTCCAACCGTTGGATCAAGTGGTTAGCTTGGCTCGTGGTGGGCCGGTATGAAGCACACGACCAATGTTGCAGACGTAATCCGAGAAGGATACAGAAAGGCAAGCAACGCCATTCCGACTCAGTACTGTAACCAATCTCCATGGGTATTTTCAGCACAAAGGTGCCCCATTCGAGATCGCAACGCTCTACCACTGGGTGGTCATCGTAACTGGACGTGCACATATAGAAGAACTGCGAAACGCACCCGATGACGAGGTTTCCTTTCTGGAGGCCACGAACGAAGTGAGAAGGGTGTCTCTCTCACTCCGCACGCATTTTTGAGGGAGGATTATGGACAGGACTTGAATGCCGAATTCACGATAGGATTTGACATTCAGCATAATCCCTACCACATCACGCTGATACGCTCACAACTCACAACTCACTCGTAATATCGAGGTCTTGTGTCCCGAGTTGCGGGATGAGATCATCACAGCCTTCGACGACATTTTGGACCTCAAAGACAATGGTGGCATGTTTCCTGTCATCAAAATTAAGGAGTCACTTATATTGGATGACATAGAGTGGAAGAGCGTTCCAGCACTGACCATTGTTCAACAGATAATATGCAGGGCTAGCAACAGATCATTTGTCGGACTTCCATTGTGTATGTATCCCCTTTCGTTACATGCTTGCGTTTCCGAGCCTTTGTTGCAGGTCATATCCCGGATTTTCGGATTTTGTGGATCTCAACGTCCAATACAGCATTGATGTCATCACAGGCGGTATTGCCATCAGATTTTTCCCGAATTTTTTGAAACGGTACGTCCGTGACGATTGCCTGTCCGCGGAGCCCTCCTCAACTTCTTGGCAGTCTAGCTACCCGTTTTATCACGAACGTCCCTAAGAACACCAGGCGGGGTGTAGGTCATCTTCGTCCAATCATTGAGGAGCGACGGAAGTACATGAACGAGTATGGGAAAAACTGGTCCGAGAAACCCGTTGGTCGGCCTTATTGCGAGTGGTATCATGTTCATGTTTTTTGCAGCACGACTTCTTATCAAGGCTGACGGACGAAGAGGGTCCAGATGCCACAGTTGAAGCCTTGACGAACCTCGTGCTTGCAACCAACTTTGCTGCTATTCACGTGCGTGTCTGCCGTCGTCTCCAAGTGTGCAACGTTCAAGTCATCCACTGCGTTACAGACTACGTCCAACGTATGTGCGACTTCGTGATCCTCTCTTGGTCTTTTGGTCATGCTGAACTTCAGGCTTTCACAAATGCACTGTATAATCTAGCGGCGAATCCTCAGTATTTGCAACCCCTCCGCGAAGAAGTCGATGCTATCGTCGAGAGAGAGGGATGGTCGAAAACGTCCTTGGGAAAGATGCGTAAGGTCGACAGTTTCCTCAAGGAGAGTGTACGCATGGAGAGCACCCAACATTGTCAGTCATTTCCCTCCCTTTTTTGTCTGCACGTCATATTGTCAATTCCTATCCATTTTTGTTCTGTAGTGGGCTTGATACGCAAGGCCCTTAAGGACTTTACGTTCTCTGATGGGACATTGATCCCGGGGGGTACTGGGATCTATGCGAACCTCATAGCGTTGCATTATGACGACACGCTGTACGAAAACCCAGAGGTGTTTGATCCGTTCCGGTTTGCAAACAAGGATGAGGAAGGCGTAAGGCATCAATTTGCCGCCACTTCCCCAGAGTATTTGTCGTGGTATGACCGCCTCTTACCGATCGTCATTCACACTCGTTTTGATTCTTTTTCTTTCTTCGCTAGCCCAGGTAGTTGAACTAAAAACGATGTTGGCCTATATCGTCACGACGTACGATATCAAGCTAGAGGAGAATATGACTCGTCCACGGAACTTGTACATCGCGTCTGCGATCGCAGCCAACCCCACGGCCAGAGTAATGTTCAGAAAGCGGACTCGCCAGGACGGGAAACACTAACTGACCTGTTCCGTTGACGTCATACATTTTGCTCCATGCACGCAGCTCGGTACCTATGTAGATGCCAGTGATCAGTCCCCCTGGCACTGATCTTAATGAATAATGTCACACATGCTCCAGCCCCTTGGCTTGCGTATTCTTGAATGTTTAGAGGTTAACCGCTGTTCTCAATGCCAAGATATGGTTTGGGTTTAACTTTGAGCGCCGAGCAACCGGGGTAGCATGCCCCGGTCGCCGGCCTGATGTTCTAAATGTATATTACACAATACACAACACCGCGTAGAACGAAACTCGGTTTAAGAATGATGATAGTGTGATGCTGTCTAATCATTCATTCAGACCCATAATCGCCTTCACCGCCTTAGGGCATGTGATCAGCTCCCGCAAAGAGAGCGATACTTTGAGTCTCGACTCACCACTTGCAATATCATCTTCGTCGAGGATGGCGCTCACTTGTCGGGCAGGCGGAGTCGTCAACGAGCTCACTTCCGTATCCTTCGGACAATAAATCTTCGCAAGGGCGTTTGGCGTCTGACGCGCCTTGTTGGTCAACCGGATGCTGATGAGATCCGTCAAGAAGGAAAAGGTTGTGCACTAGGGCATGCCATTCAAATGATGGAGATTGAAAGCACGTACGAATCGATAGCACCGGCGGTCTCAACGAGAGCAAATACGATCGCGTGACGGGTCGAGCGATCTTGAATCTGGACGGCGAGGTGAAGGGGTGTATCGCCTGCGGAATTCTGGGGATCGACGTCGCATCCGTCGGCTTCGATGAGGTGGTTGACATTCTCTATGGAAGCGCTCAAGACGCTGTGATAAAGCATTGGTACGTTGAATAAGATGATGCAGAGGACGACGTGACGAGCTACGTACGCGAGATGAAGAGCTGATGAGAGGACGGGATATCAGCGCTAGATCGGCGGCAACATAGAACGGGAGTGCGAACGCGTGTTTCCTAAACTACCCTCATCCCGAGCAAAGTTGAGTGTGCTGAACTCAGTACAATTCGGAGGACCTACAAATCGGTGCAGTTGATGTCGAAAAGAAAGTTGTCTTCGTCTCCTGGATCTCTGTATTCGACGCCGGTTAATAGTTCCTCGACATTTCCACCTTGTCGGGCCGCTGCTAACAGTTGTTTGTCTGGTACGAACACGATTCGGATCAATCAGATGATCGCGACTACGATGATGGCTAGGTAGCACTAACTGAGGAGTGTCCATTGCTCGACATTCACAGCCATTGCAGAAATAGATTAACGATGAAGCGGTAGTGATATGTAAGTGATGAGATTGAGAATGGGGTTGAGACGAGAATGTAAAGTGTAATGTTGTCCGAGCCGTGTCTTTCTCGGACGGCCACCATCCACGGTGCTCGGGGACAAGCGACACTTCTTAGTACCCACTGATTGGACGGCCACAACAATGGTTTAAGGCTAACCACCTTGACCAACTTGAACGACATCGAGGAACTCAAGGAACTCAAGGAAATCCTCAGCGATGGCTTTCGACGCCCACGGCGACTCGGACGCTATGTTTGGACACATGGACGATCCGAGTCCATGTACTGACCCTCGTCACTCCCAGGATATCATATCCGAAGGCCCTACGTCCATCGTGACCCGCATCGAATCCGAGTTGTCAGATGGCCCTCGGTTCGTCGCGGTCAAGACGTCCACCACGACGCATGCCAAAGAACCTCACGATATCATCAAGGAAGTCCGTCTACTTGCTTCGCTCTCGCACATAAATGTACGTTCCCTCGTCTTTGAATGCTATCGTCTATACCCTGACCGGACCCTTGCGTGCTAGATCATCCCGCTGATCAAGCAACAACTATCTCAAAGATCAAAAAATCTGAGCTTTTGGATGCCACACATCCCCTACTCCCTCGACGAGCTCCTTCAATCTTCCAGATTCTCACCACACCCCATCATCTCATTTGGAAACACCGCCTCATCCTCACTCAACCCACGTGAGGTCCAATTCGTCGTCCTTGCCAAGTCGATCCTCTTTCAGATCCTTTGTGGAGTGAGTTACCTCCACAGCGAACACGTCCAAATCGCACATCGGGATATCAAGCCAGGCAACGTCCTGTTGACTGCTTCGGGGCGTGCACAACTCATCGACTTTGGGATCGCTTTTCGGGTGGGCGAAGATGGGACTACGAAAGCGAGAGATCTATGGCCCGAATATGCGACGCGAATGTACTTTGAGGTGTCGACGGGGTGCGTGACGTCCTGTCCTGCATGCCCTGCAGTTCCTCGTGGGGTATTGATGCACACTCATCTCCCGTGCGTATAATCGTAGCTCCTATCGTGCCCCAGAGCTACTATTTGGTCCGCGGACGTACGATGCCTTTGCCATCGATGCATGGAGTCTTGGCGTTACTTTTTCCGAATTCTTCACCTCTCTCCGTTTACAAACCGAAGAAGAGGATGATGAGGATCTCTCCTTTCTGAGATCGGAATGCACATCCCAATCTGAATCCGAATCGGAGCCTGAGCCGAGCACCGATCCGCGTGCACCCACACCACCCCCGACGCCATTCATGATACCGCGGGGAACACGCCCGCGTTCGGGCATACCGACAGGTCGTTGGACACGAACGAGCCTCTTCGATGGGACGCGTGGCGAGATCGGGCTCGCATGGAGTATCTTCAGAGTGCGTGGTACGCCCAACGAAGATACTTGGCCGGTATGTCACTGCTTTTCGCCCCCCTATCTATGCGCTCGACACTCATGTACGTGACCTGATTTCCCTGCTTCGTTTCGTTTCGCTTTCGCGGTCGTCGCTCTCCTTTTCGTCGGTCCGGTCAGTCTTTCCTGACCCTCCCGGATGCAAGCAAAGTATCGTTCGTCAACGTCGACGCAGTGGACTTGTCATCGCTCCTCCCAAACTTGCCTCTGTCGACCTCGAGCATCTCCCTCGACACGCGTACACACACGCCCGACCCCGACCCAGTCCCCTCCCCGCTCGACCTCATCCACCGTTTCCTCGTGTACGAACCTTCTCGCCGACTCCACCCCTCAGAGGCCCTTCGTCATCCCTGGTTCAGAGCCGAACCAGGATTAGTGTTACCCGCGGATGATGATCGTACCGGGCATCCTCCGTGGTTGACGGAGACAGAAACAGTGACA
>JBBPND010000186.1:0-18927 GCA_038090655.1 Gastroboletus turbinatus
ACATCGCGTTCATCGTTTCGACGCTTGCCCAATTTGCAGAGAACCCCGGCTGGACTCACTGGGAAGCACTCAAGTGTGTGTACCGTAGTGTTCCTAATCTCCAATCTGTGACTCACCTGCGTGAGGCCCTGGCTGCATTGGAGAGTTGTCCCTTCTGATCCTGATGGATGTCTTCATTGCTTTCCTTGGCCCTGGCACGAACACCAACAGCATGTGAGGGGTGAAGTAATCAATGTAGACCAGCACCATGAAGTATCCACTCATAAGAGATATTGTCACACAGAAGAATCTTCTCTTGTCTAATAACTGGCTCAAGCCCAAGATCGAATAGAGGGAAAAGACTACTGCTATAGTAGGAGTGCTCCAGTATTTATACCAAGGCTGTCAGTAGTACATATATTAAGGAGTAGCCTGTCACTTCAAGGCCCAGCAGTTGAGCTATGAAAGGACAATCATGTGCGCACGTCTGACATTCACTCTCAGTTACCACTCGTAACAGTTGCATCCGAGCAGTGACCATATATGGCAAGTTGCGCCTCGCATAGCGCTGTGCTATCTCTGCTCGCGTGGTTGTCTTTGATCGACTCTGGTGACCTCGTCTTCACATTTCGTGGCTCAGCAACACTCCATTGACTTCTATACTCCATGTACAACATATCTGACTGCTCTGCTTCGCCCAATTCGGCCTTGATGCGACTGTTTGCTTCGATACATCAGTTTTCTTGATCTGCATCGACTAATGCTTCTAGTTCGCATTTTGAGTCATCTGCATCGGCGTGGTGGGTTTGGGTGGTTGGTAGGATGTCTATGGATGTTGCTAGGTGCTTTGGGTGGCTCAGGCATGTCGCGCTTCATGCGCTTTCGTTGTTCGTGCTGACTTGTCTCAACCTCAGCTAGCAGCTGTGTTTCAACTTGTTTTGAGTCGCAGCATGTGCCGCTCATTGCGCTGTCCTTACCACACCATCTCCCATCGATCCTGACGTGTTTGCCATCAGTTTCACATCTCCAATTATCCTCGACACCTCCCAATTCGACTGGCTTGCCTGGTTCACCTCCTAGCCCTGTAACTCGCGAGACATAGCGCACTCATATTGTTGAAGCGCCACTTCCCGTCGCTTCCAGGACATATCCTGTCCATTCCAACGCCATCTGCATCGTTCTCACGCTGTGTTTTGTCCATCTCGGCCTTCTCGCCCAAATGGCCTGCTGGCCTCTATCTTGACATGGCACGCTCATCTTGTCAAAGCGCTGCCTTGTGTAGCCTCAGGGACGTTCCCAGATGCTGTGGGAACTGCCTGGTACAATCGCTTCATCATCCGGCTCCTCCGTCTCATCTTGAGATCTCCCAAGTGAGTTTTCCTCCTCTGTTGGCTCTAATCGTTCCAGGACATGTTCTAACAAGTTGTGCAGCTTCTTGGGCCTGTTCCTAGGGTCCTTGTCACCCTTGGACACTCCCGATGTGTCAGCTTCACTGCTGGTACACATGATGTCGAAGTTCACAAGACTTCTCCACTCCCTCTCGAGCTCGACACTTGGGGACTCATCGTCTCGCGCAGATTGTTTGTACAGGTTAGGAAGTGGTGGAGGATGGTCTGGGGATACATCTGGTGAGTCCTCATCATCCGTTTGAGGTGTGCTGATTGTCTGTTTCAGTTCGCGTCGTCAATTGCGCTCGCACCCTCGCACGACTTCTCTCCCCCTCAACCTGCACATCTCAGCGCCTTCCTCCAACCTCTCCATGGTCTGGTGCATTTGCGCTTTCATGCGCGATGCTCTCACTTTGACTGTGGACAACCTCGCCAGCTGGATCTATGTACCTGGATGGCCTCTGCCAGTGGTTCAACTCGCGTGTCACTGCTCTCCACCTCATCTGGAGGTTCAGTGGGCTTCCTGAGTTGACGTGCTTCATCGCCATTGTCGCCCATGCTCTCTGTGCGCCCTCTAGACTTGACTGCCTCAACCTGTGCCTCTCCCCTTTGCCCCCTCATGCCCTCAGGCTTGTCAGGTGGCTCTGTGGGTGCATCAGGATGACGCCTGTCATCACCGTTGCGTTCACAGGGTCTCTCAATGGTCTTCCTGGATCCGTCATCTCAGCAATGTCGCACGACGCGCTCCATGTGCTCGCCTGTCTGATCCTCTCCCCCTTGAGCGGCATGCTCTGGGGTGTGCACAGTGTCATCGTGGTGGTCTCGTCTTCGGATGTCTCCACCCGACTGGTTTCTGATGCACTCAAGTGGTGCTCGACCTTCTGTGTCGTTGGTCGTATGAATCGTCTCATTGACCTCTTGTGCCCTCTCTTCAGTGTCACCGGTTGTCTCTAGACCATATTGCTCTCCCTCGAGCGGTGCACTGGGCTGGGTAGGTCCTGTCATTGTGGTCTCGTCTTTGGACATCTCCACACAACAGTCCTCATTGTCAATGTGCTCACGTGCTCGACATTCTTTGTTGCTGCTGGCCATTCCAGTCCTCTCGTTGGCCTCCCCAACCTCAACCTCGACTTTGTCACCTGCTGCCTCTCGGCCCTCTCCACACGATCTCCTGTCATGTGGTGTCCATACTGTGTGTGTGGTCCTCGACCAGTCCTGTGGGTCATGCGACACGTCCTCTGGCCTCGTTGGCCCTGCACATGTCACATTTCGGGTCGCATCATCAGTGGTCTCATCATAGCAGTGCTGACTCACTGTCTGGCATTGTGGGCTGCCCGCCAGGGTCGTGAGGCTGATGCTGTCAGTTGTCTGGTCCATGGTTTCTCTGCCTGATCCATCTGCTGCAGCTTGTCCCTTGCTGACTCTCCCACTTGGCTTCTTGCCCTTCTTGCCCTTCTCAGGCTGCATTTTGACTCATCCCTGACTCGTCATGTTGTGTTCACATTCATGATACAGCCTGGCGTTACTCAGTGAGCCTTTCCATTGTCGTTCCGACCCATTTCTGACTATGTGGCTGGTGCATGCCTCATCGTTGGCTGCACGTTGCATGTGGCTATGCTGCATGTCATGTACTACTGTAGTCGTAGTCATAGACTCTTTGAATAAAGTCTTGAGCTGCTTGAACATTTTGTGAGCTGTCGTTGTCAGGCTGAAGTGGTTGTGAATGGTAGGTGGGGTAGTCATGGCTATCATATACTGGGCTTCCGTGTCATCATGCAGCAATGCACCTGCACGCCATGGGTTCCATGGCTCATTTGGCTTTGTGTTGGTGCCATTGAGTATTCCCTGTGGCCCTTGTGCTTCCACTGCTTGAAAAAGCTGCTCATAGTAATTTGACGTTCCGTCCGTCGACTGCAAGGTCTGATATGAGAATTTTCTTCCTATTCTGGAGACATGTCGAGTAAGGCATTTTCCTGAGCCTTCATAAGTGAGCTGTTGGGTTACTGAGGAGTATCGGGGCTCATAACCTGTATGATAACTGTAGTCTTCAGTGTAGTCACTGAAGACAAATGCTACAGCACAAAGGTTCTAAGTACCACATGATTATGTAATCTATGTGGCTGTACTACCACATCTCGTATGAATTCCAACACTTGTGTCCATTGATCAAGGCAAATAAGGCCTTGACCCCTTGTGGAGCATTCTGAGGTACCTGTTGATCTTCATCCTCCTGGACATCTGGCTCACTGTGTACATCCTCCTGGTTACTACTCCTCTGGATGGAAGATGCCTGAGAAATGAAAGCTCGGCAATCCTGACAGGAATTGCTGGCCAAAATGAGGGAGTGCAGCAGCCGATCATCCTGCTCTCTGTTTCCACCAGACTGCATCTGTTGGAGGGCTTCATCATCTAGCTCCATGTAGTCCCAATCAGGGGGTGGTTGGACCATGAAGTGCATATAGTCATGGAAGCTGTTCATGCACTGTTACCGGATTGCACCCAGCATATTCAGACATAGGATGTGGCCACAGGGAATAGGTGGATGAGCAAATAGGGAGGTCGACAAGGCTCTCCATGTCTCTTCAAGACCTTCTTCTATGCACTTTTGAATCAGTGCACAAGCTATGGAACCACAGTCATAGCCATTTTGTGGCCAGTCCCTGGTAATCACCATGACATCTTTAGCATCTCCAGCATCCCAGAAATGGAGGTCTGCTATGATCCTCCAATGTTCTGGTCCTCACCAAGCCCTCCAGTTAGCATCATATTGAAGGTTTCCACTGCTGATCTTTCTTCCCAACACGTATGCAGTGTGAGCCCCATAGTTAAATACAACAGCAAAGAAGTGTGCACTCTCTGCATCATGGAGAAGGAATGTCACTGGAACTATGGGACATGGTCTGTCCATGGGCACATGGTGAGTGCGCCTATATTCCATAACCACAACTGGAGAGATGTGAAGGTTGTGTGCATCTCGGAAGACCATGACAAAGCGACATGGAGCATCACCATGAGTGTTATGCCAGATAGAGGTGAGGTAAAAGTCAGCAACAGTGCTTTCAATCCAGCATTTGTCATTGAGGGAGTCAAGATCCAAGTGTGCAGAATGCCACAATATGGCAGAGGATAGGAACATTGCTGAAAACACAATCCATTTAACTTTGCATTACAGAATCGAATGAAGGTCATCTTCATACCTGCCATGTTTTGCCTGGCCATCCTATCAGGAAGGGGAGGAGCATTATCATCTGAGTCCAGGTCTGGCTGAGCCTGCCTACAATGTGTTCTATTTCCTTTGGTCCACTACCATCTGGTGAATCTAGTCCAGACTCTGCTACCTTTATAAGAGGTTTTCAAACAAGCCTGTGCTTCTTTGGAGGTCTTTCCCTAGGCTTCTCGATGGCTAACCAACATGAGGGTCATACCAAATATGAGAAAGAAACCGCAATACCTTCTGGCTGGGCTACAGGTACTGGAAGGATGGCCACTACATCGCAGTGAGTAGATGGATAAGGAAACAATGAAACAACAATGGAAACACTTACCTGGAACTTCATCCATAGAGGGGTGGCATTCAGGATCTTTTTAGTTGCTACTATTACTCTCCTCCACTTTGGAGGCCTTCCCCCAGGCTGTTTTGCAAGAGGTGGCTCTTCAAAGCTAGTCTGAGAGGGGAAGGAGGAATGTGATGAACAGATGTCTTTCCCAGAGGTTAAAAATCCTGACATGCAGCTCAGCATCTTCAGGAGCCAACTGTAGATGCTTTCATTTAAGTGGTCTATCCTGGGCTTTGGACCATGCTGCAAGAGAAAGGTGTTGGTCAGATAGCTGAGGGTTAACATGGAATCTATTTACCATCATTCCACAACACAACATTGTCATGATTGTTAGAAGCTGACTCAGAGCTTAACTGATCAAATTAAAGTAATATACATCATCTTGGACTGAAGAGACAAAGAAGCAGATTGATGAATGGCACAAGCCGATTGGGGAAGCTATGTGGATGGATAATTAGAAGACTTTTTTATAAGCCTAGAAGAATATGCTCAAGCAGGCAAAGCTCATGACTGGTTATTGTTCATCTGTGAGCAATGAGGACTATGCAAAGATGAAGACAGCAAGCATGTCCATTGATCACACTGAGGCTTTGAAGCTGGCATATAAGATTTTTTTGTGCCATGCCATTTCAATGGCATGCATCATTCTAAAGAGACCTTTATAAATCCAGCCATTATGGCAGGACAACATGTAGGTCTTTTCATCATGACCATCTCTCTAGTGCGATAATCACTTGTGTGACATGACGAAAGTGATCCACACCACACAATAATATAGGCCTGGTCAAGGTCTGGCATGAGATTATAAGCCCTGGCAAATGCAATTCCAAACAATGATGGGCTGACCATCATTGGCACTATTAGCACAATTTGTATAAGATGTCCAGGACTTGATGGCCATCTTGACTGATGCCTCTTTCTGGTAGTTATGGGCAATGGCATCACGACGACCACCCTAGCCTTGTATGTACTTTTGTGACTGACCAATGGCACATGAGAATGTGGCCTGAGCAAACTACAATGACCAAACAATGAGAGCCAGATAATATTGAGACAGAATGTATGATCTTAATAACATCCTACGATATCTGGGATTAATCGCAAGGGCTTATACATTACTCCAAATTTTGGGGGGAATACAGGTAAGGGGAGAAGTGGGGGCAGGGGGCAGGGGGGAAAGTCATACCATGTGGTGCTATTTATGGTACTCAAAGGGGAATTGATGTCCACAGTACGTTAGTCCTCATCTGACTAATATTATATCAGAGACCACTTACTTGGCTTGGGGCGAGCATGCTCCTTTTGCCCTGCTCTCCTTGTCTGGACTTGTGTAAGCACTCTGCCTACATGACTGGAAGCTTGAGGGACAGGATTGCTGGGTTCGACTGTACTTGTGTAGTGGTGGCAGGTATGGATATGATGAAATAAGCCACCAGGACCCCGGTAAAGACAATTGAAAGGATGGGTGGGTTTGCCGCCTTTTGGAGTACATGGTGTGATTGATATAGTCGGGAAATGTAAACCTCACCAGTTTCTCAATGATGGTGTGTGCAGTGATGGTGTAGTTAGGGCGAATCAGCCATACCAGTACACCCGTGTGGAACAGCTCATTGCAGATTTTGCTGTCTGGAGTAAAAAACCCATCCATTCAGAGTGGACAAGGGGAGGGGTGTTGAGTAGGACATATTTGGCAAGGTGCAAGTGATTGTTCTGTTGCTGTTGCAAGCGATGGATTTGGCATCAAGACAGTTGAAGTGCCATGTGAGCTTAGTACCGCAAAGACAGCCCGACAAGACTCACCATCATCAACATGGGTTTGAGGGGTGTATCTGGACACAGCAGTGGCCATGATCAATGTGACTATCAAAGCTTCCCATGGGATTGTGATTAGTACCGGTATGTTACACGAACATGCATACATACTTCTTTGTAAACCCGAGTGATCCCTTGGAAGTGCAAAGAAAAAAAAGGGAGAGGAATATGCTTCAACGGGTCTTCAACCCCACTGACATACAATACGAGGTGGCGTTGGGGTGTTCTCTGCATGACACAAAGTCTGACTGCAAAAAGAGATTGAGCAGTGCAAATCCAACTCAAATGGAAGGGATCCTTGGCTGCAGGAGTAATTGACATGATGTCTTGATGAAGGGCAACAGTGTGGCCTGGGAATGTGGGAAGATCAGGGTGAAACAACAACCAATGAATTACATATATCAGCTCGCCCACAATCATTGTTTCCCGAAATGTCAGTGTTCCTTCCACAGTGCACATGCTCTGACTCCATCAAAGGCACCAATAATATTGCACCAATGGGTCATCATGATTTCAGGAGTGCATAGGCAATGTATCTCATCATAGGGGAAAGCCTGAACTTGAATTCCAGCCCAGTGTCAGATAGTAGGACGATCAAAGGATTGTATTAACAATAAGCATCAAAGTCACTGTCATGGGAGGCCTCATCCCTAGCACTGTCCCTGCATTCATCAGCCTCATCCTCATCCTCATCCTCCTCATCTTGCTCATCTTGCTCATCCTGCTCATCCTCATCCTCTTCATCAACATCCCTATTATTCCGAGACATGCAACTCAATCCCAGATCTTTGATGTCACCAACATTGTCTTTGTCTTTGTCATTGGGTAAGTCATCATCAATCAGCCCATGTGCATGTCTTTCTAATAGCACAGCATCATGACCAACACCAATCACAGCATAGCGTGTGAACACATCTCAGTCGGCAAAACTGTATCCATTAGTGTACATTAGGTTACTTGTGATGAATGCAATAAAATGTACATGTTCATGTAGTATCCTGCCCAATTGTCCATTTTACCAGGCAGTCTGACAACCGACGGGCCCCTGTATAAGAGTTGATCAGTACGCCTGTCCACAAATACTGGAATGAGGTGACACCCACAAATCACTAGAGATGGATCCAGAAATCCAAATGGAGGGCTATCTCTGTCTTTGGAGACAAAACCGACCTTTGGAAGTTTGGATTGCCTGAATCCCCACTTATGGTCAGGATCAATCCCTAGCCAACAGACCCAGAGGATGTCCAATGTCTCTTTTGAATGGCTGACACCACCAGGACAGAAGTGGACCTTGATATTGAATGCTTTGAGTAGTTGACAGTACCAAAAGGGGTGACAGTACCAAAAGGGGTGACAGTTGGATGTTTCTTCTCTTGACAATGTCATGAGGAAGGAATATGTGCCTGCCATACACATAAATTGGTGCTCACCTGGATAGCGGGGTCATGAATGTGGTTGGTGAGGAACACTGGGAGACTGAATATGTTGTCCTTTCACACCTGGCTTGCGATTGAGTGATGCAACATTGGCGATGCATCGATCCCTTGCAGATCTGCATTGACGAATTGGTCCTGCTCCTGTTGTCATCTAAGGAGAGTGTGATGACGCTCCTGTCTTGCAAAGTGGACCTCAACTTCTTTCTGGTTTGAGAGACCATACATCTTCTTGATCAGGTGGTGCACCAGCTCACCCTATTGAAATACTCGTATCAGTGGAGTGAAAATAATCCAGAGATAGACTCACAACTTGGATGGTGAATGAGTCTGTTGTGCCAAATGATTTGATCATTCTGATATAGTCTCCAAGGGCGTGAAACTTGTATGTGTCAAGATTCAACTCCTTTGGCATTGGCGAGTCGAAACAAAAGCCATTGGACACTTGAATTGTGGGCAGGAGGGATGAGACCTTCAAACACAGGGATGGAACACTGCAGTGGGACCTGTTGAACATTGCTAGCCGACATGGAATTGCTGGAAACACTGTACCTGGAGAACTTGCTCAAAAAACTGTGCAGGTTGCTGGCTCGTGTTTGCAACATCTGGAGGGAAACAGTGAATGGTGCACAGACCAAACAATGATATTTGCGTGGATCTATCAGAATGTGGTCAGATACAGGTCACAGGTTACTAAAGGGTTGTTGGATTGTTGTGCTCACCAGAATTCGTTGAGTATGTTTATTTCACAAGGATCAACAGCATAGACTATTCAGAGCAGGTGTTTCAGTACAGACTTGAGGACACCAAGCTCGAATTCATGCAGCAAATCGACCACCAGATTCGGGAAGAGCTTGAAGCCCAAGGGTAATAGTCGTTCACAAAAAGAGTTCTATCAGGCATGGTGAGGTTGCTGGGAGAGGAACACCAGACGACAAAGGGCATTCTCACCTGAGTTGGAACCAGTGATTCATCTTTGAGAATGGCTTCTACAACCGAACCCTTCAAAGGCCTGCCAAATATATAGATTGCCCGTCGGGTGAGTCTGATCTTGTCTATGAAGTATGTTATGTTCTGGCATGAGACAATCTTGTGGCCAGATCTCTGACAAGTCCTGTGCAATGAAACATTGCTTTGGGGATCAGATAGCGAGGACAAGGGCAATGGCCTTTGTCCCAAATGGTAGCAAGTATCACCTTTCAAACAGTTCAGTATCCGATCAACATGCATGCCATAGGGACTCACTTTTCCGGATAGTCGGCTGAGTAAGTAAATACCGAGGGGTATACTCTCCTAGTGATCCCATTGAAGCATTTCATGACAATACTGTTTTTGTAAGCCTCGATGAAAGTGTCATCGAGTAATATTCTCCAGACAGCATGAATGACTTCTGGTTTGCAATGAGTCAACAAGTCATGGTTGTATTTCTTGGCAGAGATTGATGACATGAATTTATTGATTGACTCTGGCAGCTGGGCAATATGATGAGACCTTCAGTGCATGACCAGGAAAAGAAAAAACCAAAAAAGTTACTGAAGGAATGAATGTGATCAGATAACAACACCCTGACTGTGGGTTGGTACAAGCATACTTGGAGAGGTTACCAAAGAAAAGATCAACTGGCCAAGCTGACACATGCCCAAACTGTGCGAGTTGAGTTGAATCGGACCAGAATACTGTATAAGGCCAGCGATGACTCTTTCTAACTTGCAGCCACTGTCTCTTCTCTGCTTCATTATATCGTCTTGGGCTTGGTTCCAGGCATCTGAAATATACAGTTTGTCATAGACACATTTGTGACCAGCGACAGGTGATTTCCAGATCTTCTTGAAAGGCATGAGGTGGAAACCCTTGGATGATGACTCTGTGAACACTGCTTGTACAACATCGAGGATTAGTCTGTACTGAAGAATTCACTGAGAATGTCCACCCATTACCTTCCTTCTTTTTTTCCCTTGTGGGTACTGAGATTTCAACTGTGTTTACCCTCTGGGTGGCATCCAACTAAGATGTGTGCCTGGAGGCATCAAATGATGACAAGTCTTGAATGTTGAAGTCTGGAGCTTGAAGAATGTCATGCACCAGCCGTGTCACTTCTGAGTTTGACTTAAGAGTGCTACCTGTCTCCTTCCATGTCATGAGACACCAGATAGACATGTTCGGCCATGGTCACAGTGGAGAATAGTCACCATGCTTGCCCTCTGCTGGGTCAGGGACAATTGGCTCGCAGGATTGAGACAAATCATTCACACTGAGGAATGAGTCTGGATCGTGTGATGGGGGATGGCGATATGCACGCATGATATTGAACTTGTTAAACTGAGTCCGAAAGGAATTGAATACGTGCAGAGAGACACATGGTATGACAGAACTGGAAGAGGAGGTAGGCTGTGGATTGATCACAGGCAACAGAGGCTCAGGCAACAGGTCCCAATACCTGGCAGGCAGTCGTCAATTACATGGAGGCACCCAGGGGCTGCTCAGGGCTTGCAATGATGGGGGCGTTGCAGGTGGGTTGTGTAGATGTTGTAACAAGGGGATTGGGAATGGGCTGCAATTGACTCAAAGGACCCTGGAAGAAATGGATTGAGCAGTCTGATAATTCAGCAAAGAGCATGGACTCACCTTGCTGCCTGAAGCTGAAGTGCCAACACAGGAGCACCCCAAAGAATTCTGTTGTTCAAAACCCTGGAATCCAAGTTAGTGAGTGGTAAACCTGTGATGAATTGACCACGCGCACCTGTAACTCATCAGCACCCAATCTGACCCACTTGTTCAGAGGCTGCTCGGTCAAGAGAAAGGTCGTGCTTGCTTGTGCAATTTGCCCAGCTTGTGCTGGGCCATAAATGCAGCATGTAGATCAATAATGTGTCAAACCCCTTTGAAATGTGAACAAGCGAGGACAGTCCAGGTGACACTTGAAGACAGAGGCCATCGGTAGTGTACATGCAAATTATAATGAGAAGTAAGACAGACAGACAAATTATAGGCAAAATGTGAACATGCAGGAAAGCACCACGTTCGAGAGGGTTGACTTGGCAGAGGAATGAATGAGCGTGGCAAGCAACCGGTGGTGAGGGAATGTTGAATGGGTCTTCAACCCCACTGTCGCTCAATACAAGTACAAGGTGGTGATGGGGCGACCCAATGGACACAAAGTCCAAAAGCAGTCTCTGCGCAACACAGAGTCTAACCACAGAGATAGGTTGAGGGGCACAAAGCCAACTTGGGGAGTCCAGGGATCCTCAGAGCCTTGAAGGGGCAATTGAGCACCGGTGGAAGATCTTGGGTGATGGTGGTGAGCGCGTCGCAGAACTCCGTAGGCTTGGGTGTGATGGCCCCGTAGTGATGACAAGAGTCATGTTGTCTTCTTACTTAGAAAGGTCCCAGATAGGAGTGTCGGTTGGAGAGGTGTATCAATGAAATTGATATTTGCTCTGTTTTGCAGGAGGGCTTGCAGCTAGGGGGCTAGTACTTGGAAAATCAATTATTGGGGTATTGCCAAGTGGGAATTTGATGTTTGCCTCCATGAGCAAACTCGGATCATCCTCTCTTGGACTAGGCAAAGAGGACGAGTTCACTGAAGGGACCCACGAACTTAAAAAAGAAGGAGAGAGTTGGGGCATGGAAATGGTGTTGCTCATGTTGGCTTTGAAGGAATATACAAGTGTGATGGTGGTGCTAGTGATCAGTGCTGGATGTTTCAATTTCAAATTCAGGCCAATGAGCAAACTCCGCAGTTGATGCACTGCTGGCCCCACTTCCTGCTAACAATGCGCTCACCCATCACCATGACTTCAACCCATCGCCATCACCACCACCATCACCACCTGGGATTTCCCACCACGAGTGTGTTCAACACTCCCCTCTCAAGGTCCCGAGGATCCCAATCCCTTTCAAGACCTCCCGCTGACGCGCTCGCCGCCACTGCTGCCCAGGATCTCCCCTGAGTTGGCTTTGTGCCACTCAACTTTCTCTGTGGTCAGACTTTCTGTCACACAGAGACCACTTTTGGACTTTGTGTCCATCAGATTGCCCCGTTGCCACCTCATATCAAGCGACAGTTGGGGTTGAAGACCCATTGAAGCATCTCCCCTGCCATCCTTTCTATATTTCAAGACTCCCCTACTATGCCTATCTTTTCTGCAGTGCTCGGATCCACCCACTGAATTCGTTAGCAACTCGAAATCCAATAAGGACTTCAGTCACTTCACACAAGGCTTGCTTCGAGAATAGAGAACAAGAACATTGGGGAATTCCAACAAGAACTTGATGAGTTCTTGTGGTATGGATTCAAGGTATATATACTAACTATATTGTTTGTACTTATTATGGATATGGTCCATGCAAGCTGCTTAGTGCAGGCTCCTAGGGTAAAGGGTGTGATATCATGATGACATCATAGATATCATAGATCATTCTAGAAGGGTCTAGACAATGAAGATTAAATAAACGAGGTGAATACATGTAATGGGTGAAACAACCCAAGCAAGTCAAAGAATCGATTTCAGGTTATCACGAAGAATGTCAACTGGAAAGATGGAGGGAACTACTGAGTCCGACTTGAGAGGGGAAAACCCAAGAGAACTAGACTGGGGATGCCAGTACTAGCCTTGGGGTTTATATAGCATACTACGGTATGTACATGTTTGTATCAGATCTACTGATGTAGGGCATAGGGTATGACATGAGGTAACGGAGATTAAGAACATGTGATGATGCATGAGGCATAATGGAAGAGAAGCGTAACATGCTGCTAGAGCATGTAACGGAAATGAAAAGAAGTGTGCACAGCACGGAGATAACGTGGGAATGAATATAACTATATATGGTCCATTGCACAAGTGCAGTGTGTATCCTGTGACTGACGAACTAGTCTGCACAGTTGAATGAAAATAAAGGGTCAGGTGATCTGGTCAGGTGATCAAGAAAAGAGAAAGCAAACGACAAGTTCGTTGAAGTGCATGTAGCATTGTTACCGATCGTAACAATGGGTCTAGGCCACATTCACATGGTCATGTGCAGTCACGTGATTAGAAAAGAGAAGAAGTCATGTGATATGGTCATGTGATTAGCCACGTGCATAACCCTAACCCTGGATAATGTTAGGGAAAGTATTATTTGTTTGTCACTTGATGTTCCAAAGAAAGCTATCAAAGATTGGCGATGCATCAATTTCAAAGAATATTTTGTCACTGAATTTGTCCTCTGATGACATGACCCAGCAGTGGTTTGACTCTTCCAGACCATGATGAACATGAACTTGAGTGAATTAAGCTTGAAGATTTAGATTAGTAACTTCTGCTTTGTCTATATATCATCCATACTCAACCCCACCATTAGACTAGGAGGTATATGATTCATGCTGGATCAACACAAAGCTCAGAGGAGGCAGCTACAGCTACAACATCAACAATGTCCCAAAGGAGAGCCTGATGGAGCTATGGGGCCTTCTGGAGGAGCATTATAGTTGTGCCCCTGACACGGAATGGAGTAAGTATCTGTCATGCCTGTTTCCATTCACCACACCCTCACTATTTTTCACCTCTGCACAGTTTCACTGTTGGTGGAATGCAAAATGGATGAGGACAAGGACAAGGACAAGGGAGATGAAAAGTGAGACAACATGGAAATGGAGATGGAGGGTGACCAGGGAAATGAAGATGTAGAGAAAGTGGAAGAGGAAGCCAACAGTGAAGCCACCAACAAAAACAAAAACCATGAGGATGGGAAGGAGGATGGGAAGTGTGATGTGGAAGGAGAGGTGGAGGCAACACCGGTTTGCAGAGATGGAGGTGGATGATGTCACAAGTAAGCACCCAGTTGTCAATGCCATATGTCCAGCTGATTGGAAATGCTTTCTAGAATCACATCTCACTCCTTCTCCACAAGACCAGCCTCCCATTCTGGAGAAGCAACAGATGTGCAATAAAGACAATAAAGACAATGGGATGCCAAGGAAAAAGTGCTCAGTGATGCCTACACCCACAGCTGCCAATGCACAAACACCTGTAGAGTTCAATGCCACACTTGCCTTTTCAATACCACTAGCTTCAGCTGTGGAAGTGTCATGCAGCAATTTTAATAGAAAAGCTCAATGAGCTATATTCATGTTGTTGGTGACTAACAATGCTATACAAAAATCATTTGACTTGCCTTGCAAATACATGCCTGTTGTATAGTCACATGTGTGATACCCAGTTGGTGTGCAAGGAATGCTGTTCCCTCAGCAGCCTCTGGAACCTCTTCCTCCAGCTGACCCCCACACCTGATCCACCATGTTTCTCTGATTGCAAGGCTCTGCCCATTGCGCTCGTCAGTGCACCTGCTTTCACATTGTCTTGTTGCCTCAAGGGCTCCGTACAGTTTAGCCTGCAGCTTCATCTCCAGGAGAGCAATCTCTGCTCTGCTTCCATCACTCCTCCAGAACAGAATGATCTCTCTGGTGTTCCTCTGGAGTATCGCAACTTTGCTGATGTCTTCAGTAAGAGCAAGCAAGAAGGATGGTTCTCTCCATGTTTCCATCAACTTCCAAGGACTTAACAATATTACAAAAAAATACCACTAGCCACTTCTCTGCATTTCCAATTTCCTAGACACACTAAGATATATACCAAAATCAACCTCTGGCATGCCTACCACCTGATCTGCATCACTAAGGGGGATGAATGGAAAACATCTTTCCAGATCTCTGGACATTTCAGTCAGAACTGCACATTGAAACTTATTCACTGTGAATACACATGGCTGGGAATCAGGACATTTGTCAAGGAGTATGTCTGTCTCCTCCTATACCTCCTGTGCCTGCATAAAAGTCCCAAGACACTGGCCTTACAGGTTGTTAAATCAACTCCCCATTCCCAAGAAGCCATGGAACTCCATCTCCATGGACTTCATTAAACAACAACCATTTTCCTCCGGATACACCACTATACTTGTCATTGTGGATTGTCTATCTAAACAATGTATATTCATCCCAAAGTGTGACACAATCACATCTCCAGAGTTAGCAAAACTCTTCTTACTCATCTTCTCAAAGCATGGAATTTCCTCCCACATCACCTCTGATAGAGATTCAGAGTTCATGTCCCATTTCTTCCACTCACTTGGAAAATCCCTACTAATCAGCAAACCAGCCGCCTCACTTAGCCGAAGTTATAGCATTACAGCATACTCTAGTCAAAATACAATCTATCCTATTCTAGGATCAACTGTCAAAGCCTGTAATCTTGGACCCATTCCTCGGCTAAACTTAGCAATGCCAAGCAGATGTCACATGCTGTGTCAATGCTGTCCTCATCTGTCCATGATTGCTACAACTCAGCTTAATAGCACACTTCACATTTTTGTACTCTCACACAACAGTGTGGGATCTGAGAGTGATTCAGACCCACTGTAGTACATATACACATGTATATACTAAACAGTAGCAACAAAAGTTAATGATATCGCGGAAACCCCACAGACTCCATTTGAAACCAAGTGTGAACCCGATTTGGAAGTGATAGACTGATGCCCACCTACCTGATGCTCATCCCCAACATATGACTCTTCGCTTCAATATCATCATTTGTAGTGTGATTGGTGTCATTGCTTCAGTCCCTCCACTCTGCAAGGACCTGGAATCCTATTACACCTCTATACTTTCCGGTGCAGGTTGGGTACTAGAGCTGTTGGCCGGCCATCCAGAATGCATCCGAAATGAACTCAGCATGCATGCAGAACTCTTCAATAAACTTATCACTGTTCTCAGAAGCTATGGCCATTCAAACTCAAGGTCTGTTTCCCTGGAGGAACAGCTGCTATTTTCTTGTACACCTGCGTCACCAGTCTGCCTTCAAGGCACGTAGGTGAGCGATTCCAATGGTCAAATGATACTATTTCATGGTACTTCAAATTATTGTTAAACTGTCATTGCAAAACTTGATCATTATGTTAGGTACTTCTCCAAGATGGTCATGATTTTATCCTTGCGACCTTTCTATATGACTTATATCAAACCACCTGGTGTCGACGACCTCCCTCCCAAGATATGTTCCAACAAGAAATTTTGGCCATATTTCAAGGACACAATTGGTGCAATCGATGGCAGCCATCTTCCGATTGCACCACCTGCCTATTTGGCTTCCCCTTACTGAAACTGCAAAGGCTTTCTCTCACAGAATTGCCTTTTTGCATGCGATTTCAATCTCCACTTCACATACACACTCACTGGATGGGAGGGGTCCACTTCAGATGCTTGCATTTTCGGCAATGCTTGCTTGTGCAACTTAGATATTCCCAATGGCAAGTACCTTCTCGGGGACCTCAGGTTTCCCTCCAAGCCATCCATTCTCGTTCCATATTGAGGAGTTCGCTACCACCTGGCAGAATGGGGCCGTGCAAATATGCGGTAAGTGATCTCTTCCTTTTTTTACCAAAACTGATGAAATACAGGCCTACTAATCATAAAGAGTTGTTTAACCTACGACACACATCAGCGCAAAATGTTATTGAATGTGCATTTGGTGTCTTGAAGAAGCACTTTCGGATCCTCCTCCTGCCATTTCCTTACTCACTTGACATCCAGGCAGGCATTCCGGTGGCACTTTGCACCATCCACAACTTCATCATTTCGCATTGACCTGATGAAGAGGCCATATCCAATGATGACTCCAATGGTCCCTCACAGGAAAATGCTGATGGCGCTGATGATCTTGAAGATGGGGAAGATGGGGACATGGATTTGCGGGATAGGATTGCAAGTGCAATGTGGGACAATTATCTTAGGCATACTCAAGCATTAGATGTGGATGATGACAACATGTAATTGCTACGATGCACAAATACATGGTACACATTTTTGAAGGGACACATGAAGTAGTACATTTTAAGGAAGAGTGCCAGACATGTCCGAATACAAGGTATCATAGTAGACATCATAGTCCATGTTTGATGATGTGCTACCACCACTGATGGTGCCAACAGTCAGATTTCCAGTGGTGTAGCCGGAAAAAAAGGCAGATGATGACATAGCCAGTACTTGGCTCTGCCAAAGATACCTTGTCACCGTAGAGAGCTGGTGCACCTTCCACATCGTCACCTGGGACAAAGAAAGGTGACAGTGAAGTGGCCGCTGGTATCCCCTTATCATGTCCTGAAAAAAAGAGGTGGACAGTGGCACAGACAGCAAGCTCATTGATGAGATGCACTTCTGGTACCAGCCCAGTGCAATTTTGGCAGACCATAGGGTCCACAAGCTTAGCGTACATCTGGCAAAAAGAGTTGTTGGTAAGGAACTCGAGAGCAAGCTCAGCATGGATGGTGACATTCAGCCCGGCATTGCTGTTGAGGTGGGCAGTTGCAAGTGACCTGTATGACAAAGGCTGAGGGGACATTGGGGGTACAGACATGAGGGGGGATGCTGTCAGTACAATGAGTAAATCTTGCATGCCTTTCATGCAATCCATTGCCTGATTGATTGTACCTGTCATCCCAGTCATTGTGGCAGCATTTGCCATAGTGGACTGGGCATGAGTAATCTTGGAGTGTCTGGCACTGACAGCCTGAGAGGAAGTGACAGAAGATGGTTGTGCAGAAATGACTAGACTCGCCGATGGAGCTCGTGCTTTGTTTTTACCCTTTGAAATCCTGGACACTGATGACAGAAGGCTTGTTTGAGTGGAGGGAGGGCAGGGGTATGGCATATCCAAGAAGGTACAATTTCTGCTTCCCGAGGAGGAAGATACACGGCTTTGTGAGGTCAAGAGGGAGGCTTTGATCTGATTGATGACAGACATGGCGCTATGTACGCCTGCAAGTTGGGTGGTAGGGTCAGGTGAACTAATATCCCTCCTGATGCTGAATAGGTGGTCCAGGTCCACATCACAATCAGGCTGTGCAGCATTAGCAAGCATGCATTGTGATGAGAAGGTGGAGTTGGGAGAGTCACGGAAGCCAGATGTGCTGGTGAATGGCATAGAAAAGTATTGCTCGCTTTCGTTGTTCTGAAACACCTCTGATTGCATCCTATTATCTAGCTCCAGGTTAAGTGACCTTTCTGTGTATGCGTGGCCCCCTGTAGCGGCAGATGACTCAGACAATAGTGCTTCCATCTTCAGATAGAATGGCCATCCTGTGTTGCGATAACTTGCCAACTCCCTGGCCTAAAGTTGAGGTTAGCACACACAGCTTGAGTTGGACAGATCGGACTACATACATCAACACTTGTGGATATGATTGACTACAGTCATGTCAGCTATGTGATACATTATCAGATCCCAAACCATATGATGCTACATGCTCAACAGTCTGGTCGACTTGCCCACCAAGATGGCACAGTTGGCATATCCCATCTCATTTACTCCAATGTTCCTCCTCACCTGCATAGTTTCGATGTTGATCTAGGAGGCTTTAATGCTATGCTCGATTTTGCAACCAAAGCTCAATGTTGCAGAATATTGATCACAGCTTTTCTGGATTCTACACTGTCTAATTGTCATACAGTGACTCCAAAAACCCTTTCCATACTAACCCTGAAAGTGCACACCACCAAACACTGTGGGAATTGCGCTTAGCTTTAGTGGAGTCATAAATAGTACATACTCTGGGCTACAGAATCGCCCCCTATGTCATGTGATTTGGTCCACAGGCTGTGGAGATATGGCCAATGTGAAACAGCAATACCATGGAAAGGGTTTTTTCACTTTTCAATTGATGACTAGGATCTCAGTCAAATCACAGAATATTTGCATTTGTTTGGTAGTACAAACAAAGATA
>JBBPND010000187.1:0-18852 GCA_038090655.1 Gastroboletus turbinatus
ACTTCATTGCAGTACGAGAAAGACCCTGCAGAGTTCTAGGATCCCAGTACCCATCTCACTACCCCACACTCCCTCCTCACTGGCTCTCTTTCCCACCCTCTATCTTTCATGCTTCCTCAGGTGGTCACCACTTGCACACTGAGACCCCATTGGCTGCTCCTACCTCTCTGCCCACCTCTGACACCAGACCTCCTCCCCCTCCAGAAGGAGATCCCAAATCAGAACCAGAACCATCCCCTAAGATAGTGATGATAAAGAAGACATGGGAGAAATCAGAGCTGAGAGCTTGAGCCCTTATCTTCCTTAATCAGATGGAGAAGGGAAGAGGAAAAGCCTTCTCCAAAGCATGGCTCACCCAACTTGGTGATGAACCCCTTCTACCTAGTGAAAAGACCTACAACAAAATTGCTAAAGCTTTCACCACCAGATTTTCCCCCAATGATGCTGTGGCCCATGCCCACATCAAACTATCCTCCCTCTCCCAGAAACCTCAGATTGGATACCTTCATCTTTGAATTTTTAGTTTTTATAATATGATCCGAGATCACTGAACTCAATGACCTCAGTGAATGGTTCTTGCAATGACTCAATGATGATGTGGCTACACAGCTCACCTTGTCTGGAGTCCTTAAAACCGCCAAAGGGATATAGGATATCTACAATACAGCATCTGAGATTAAAAGAAACTTCCAGAGGATCAGAAGCATCAAATGAGGACTCAGACCATCTTATGAAGGAAGCAACAATCATAGGGATCCCAATGCTATGGATGTGGATTGCATTGAACTGGACCCAGTCAAACACTCTCACCTCTTGCACAAAAAATATTGCTTCTTTTGCAAGAAGACAGGATGCTGTACTCACAATCACCCTGGCTATAATAGCAATCAAAGTAGGTCAAACTAGACTCAAAGGAAATCCCAGACCATGTCTGGGCCATGGCTACATCCCTCTTCCTGACAAAATCCTTTTCTCTCAGAAACAACCTACTCTGGAGGAACCTGCCAAAGGCTTTAAAGATACTGTAGGGATGAGATACTTTGTGCCCTGAAAGCTCTCACCAAATCCTATGACGAGGAACAGAGACCATCTCCAGACAGGATTCTAAAATTACTATAAGTTGGGAAAATGCCCATGTCCTTGCCACTCAGGAGACTCCTATAAAACCCCTCACAGACAAGGGACAGCCAAAGAACACTGACCAGTCACATTTTTTAAAGGAAGGGATGGACTAATGTCATCTCCTTCCTTTACAATAGCTCCTGTATGTATTTCTGGAGTGAAGAGCAATTTATCTGAATTCCCCTCTCAATCTGGAATAAATCAGATGGCAAAATTGTTGGAGCAAATGCACTGGTGGATAGCAGAGCAACCGGTTGTTTCATACACTGGGACATTGTCCAAAGACACAAGCTGCCAGAATACAAAATCAACATACCAGTATGTGCCTGGAATGTAGATGGAACCCCAAATCAATCTGGGACCATCAAATACAAAAGCAACATTGTGTTGGATTACAGTGGAGTGAAACAGCAGTAGGATCTCTTCATCCTCAATTATGGAAAGTACAAAGTTATTCTGGGACTTCCTTGGCTCCAGACTTTCAACCCAGACATAGACTGGATGGCAGAAAAAGTGACCATCACCCCCCTCATTCTACAGGCAGATGACAGGATTTGATCCTGCAATGCTTGATCAATGGTACCTCCTGTGGTACTTCAAACATGATGAAATAGAAAATGTGCAAAATGAATTATATGAAGCCTTTTGTAAATGGACAACCCTCCAATGTGCCAGATTCTATATGGCTTGTGGCAATATACTAGAATTCATTGTCAAACAAACAACCCTATCCACAACTATCGCCCAACAAGCGGATAAACCCAAAGTTATCCTACCTGATGTCAACATGGGATACAAAGATGTCTTCAAGGAAAAGAAGGACATCAAACAACTATCTCCCTCTTGCCCATATAATCATGGAGTTGACCTACAAGACACATTCATCTCTAGAAGAGCCAAAAACTACCCTTTAAACCCTGGAATGTGTGGCATGCAAAGAGTTCATTAATGAACATCTCAAATCTGGCAAAATCACCCTGTCGAAATCATCCCAAGCCTCACTTTTTTTCTATGTCCAGAAGAAGGATGGGAAACTTCAACCTTGCCAGGATTATCACTATCTGAACTCTCACACCATCAAAAATGCCTACCCACTTCCACTTATCTCTGACCTCATCAATAAACTCAAAGGGTTCTCTATCTTCACTAAATTTGACATGTGATGGGAATATAATAATGTTCTCATTAAACTAGAAGATCGATGGGATTTCAGCTGCATTCATCACCCCTTTTCACTGAAGGATGGCTAGTAATCTACATTGATGATCTCCTCATCCACTCCACCAATCCCATCCTCCACAAAGAACACACCAAGAAGGTCCTCCAATATTTCCAGGAAAATAAGATGTATCTCAAACTGGACAAATGCACCTTTGCTGCTGAACAAGTGGAATACTTGGAAATGATTGTCAACAAAGACAGTGTACAAATTGATCTAGTCAAACTTGAGGCAATCACACATTCCCATACTGGTCATGTTTTCCCTTCTGCCATCCCAATCTGGAACTTGCTCAATATCTGGGAGCACCCACAAATAACCCCAACCCAATCCCTCCTGCAGAGGCAGGACCTCTGGAAGAACTTGTGTTGATGAAAAAGGAAATAGCTTTCATAGAGGGCACATAAAAAGAGACCTCAAACCCACCTTCCTCATGTCTGTCCCTTTCACCCCCATCTCCATCTGTCTCTCCAGACTTCCTCTCTACACCTGTTATCTCCTCTATGCTGCCCTCTTGGAGAACAAGAAGCCCTTTCCCTCCTCCAAGCACTTCCCTTCTTCCAAGCTGATAACATCCTTGGTAAACCCACCCACCTCTTCCAATTCTACTCTGTCGTTCAAATCCTTTTCTGCTGGGCCACCTGGTATCTAGCAAGTACAAATATCTTCAGAGCCTACTCTAGCCAAGAGGAAGCACAAAGTGTGCCAGCAGTCATGGCCATTGAACAAACTCTACTGGAAATTCAGATCCTCAACCTCAACCTCCTCAACATCATCATCTGCCTTATCCTCCTCTTCCTTACTGAGGAGGAATGCAATCACTACCATGATGGAACTATTTCCAACCCTGGGGATCCCTTGTCTCACTGAATCACCAGAGTTGCTCCATTCCCTTTCACTCCACCTGTCTGCAGAAGCAACAGCTCTGAACAAGCTGATAGCCTTGCTGGAACAGGGACTATAGGAGACAGACATTCCTCTGATGATATTGTCATTGCCCACTCTCCTATTCACTCAGAAACCCCCTCCTCCTTATCCTCTCCCATCTTCACCCCTCCATTTAGGGACTCTCTTCCCAATCATCATAGGAGGATCTACCATGGACATACCATTATCTTCACCAGATTATCCATTGACATTGCCCCCAGTAATGTTTCCCCCTTACTGGGAACAGCATCTGCAAGATGTGCAACCAACCCCATCCCACCATGCAATGGAATTACCACAGGAGTACTCATCATTGAACCCTCATCTCCTATGGGCAGTTCCTCAACCATAGATAGTAACATCCAACCCCCTTTGGTTCCCAACACCAATTCTCCTACTTACCACTTCCTCTATGGACTCACCCCAGTTGGAGTCTCCTTGATGCTTCTGTTGCAGCTCCCCTACCCACATTCAAGTGTCCAGACTATCATTGCTCCACCTGTCATTGATCCTCTCCTGGACATCCACAATACCACTGAAACAACCAAATGCAAGTCGTAGTTTGACTTCAGGTTATCACCAAAATATCAACAAGGAAAAGGGAGAGGATTCTACTGAGTCTGACTTGAGAGGGAAAACCCAAGAGAACTAGACTGGGGATGCCAGTACTAGCCCTGGGGTTTATATATCATACTACGGTATGTACATGTTTGTATCGGATCTACCGATGTAGGGCATAGGGTATGGCATGAGGTAGCAGAGATTAAGAACATGTGTTAGTGCATGAGGCAAAATGGAAGAGAAGCATAACATGCTGCAACAGCAAGCTATGGCAGAATGGAAGAAAAGTGGAAATGAAATAGAAGTGTGCACTGCACAGAGATGAATGTGAGAATGAATATAACCTTATATGGTCCATTGCACAAGTGCAGTGTGTATCCTGTGACTGATGGACTAGCCTGCACAGTTGAAGGGAAATAAAGGGTCAGGTGACCTGGTCATGTGATCATAAAAAGAGAAAGCAAACAACTAAGTCCGTTGAATGCATGTAGCGTTGTTACTGATCGTAACAACCACTGCTCCCATCAGCAATGTGGACTTTGCCACCAGAGTGGACATCAAACCTGATCCTGCATGAGCAGATTTTATTGGCACATCAATAGAATCTCTTATTCCAATCAAGAGAACTTTTAGGGATATAGGTGTTCCTGAGATGGAACTTTAGAACTACTATGGGGGTAATGTTACAAGTAACCTAGCAGACCAGCCTTTTTCCTTGTCTCCTCCTCTTTCCTCAACTACACTCCTCCTCGACCACCCTGGTAGAGGTCTATGAGATGATCTTTTTGGCAAACATCCTCTCCCAGATGGTATCTAGGCAGAACTCCTTCAATCTGAACTATTCTCTGATATTTAGTTTGTTCCTCTTTTACTACTTCTTTTGGACTCATATCTCCTTGGCTATGTTCTCTCATATGCAGCCTCATAGTTCCTATACTCCCCAATACATTCCAATACTCCCCACTCTATCCCTATTCCTTCTGTTCCATTCCAAGCCTATTTCTCCTGAGTTATCTTATATAGTACTACATCAGCAGTGAAAGGTAGAGAGGGCTGGGTGGTGTTACCACAGTTTGAATGTCACGTGTCAGTTCAACCTCTATTACAGAATGTTAGTAGTACATAAAACACAAATAATGGACTATTTACATTTGTAGAGGTCAGTATTTGCTTCTGACATCGCTTCCTGTATGGAAACCTTGTACATGTTGTCCGTGGTCTCACTGTATAGCCACCCCAAATTGATCACCATATTGTTGACCAAAGTGTGCTGGGCGTACATCAGAACAACTTTTATATTCAGTACATACCACTCTAGAAAATTGGATCAACTTCCTTTTGTGAGTCCCTTGAGGGGCATGGTGCTTGGGAATACCAAAAATGAAGGTGTGCGGGATAACAAGGAAGGTACCACTGGGGTTGAACAGTGTGATGGAACAGTATACAGCAAATCTCCAAATGTACAGAGCCAGTCCTCAAACAGGGACCTAGAAGTATCTATTCATCTTCCAGAGGATATACAGTGGCTCAAAAAACTGTCCACATGTTTGGTCATTTTCCACTAAATGTGATAACCCCCAATAACCCCTAATCCTTGCCCTAAACTATAAGTGTATGAAACACAATATGTACTCTTGGCCTTCTATCCATCCAGGATGCAAGAGATTTGAATAAGATTTGATGAAATGGCAGCCATTTCAAAACAATAACTCATTCAGACAGTTATTGAGTTTATATAAATCTGGGTATCTAGTACTTGGTATGAGCTCCTTTGGCCTTGATAACTGCTGCAATTCTTCTAGGCATGCTTTCTATTCATTTTTAACACTCACTGACACCAGTCAGGTTACTCATTGATGGTTGGGCAGAGTGTGCCTGATGTCAAGAGATTGCGGAGGTGGCACACTATACAGGATAGGTACTGGTAAAGGGTTGGCAGGTGTGGGTGCTGTCACTGTATGGCCACTATGACCATGAGCAGTACAGCCTTGTCCATGAATAGATGTGTGGGCATGGCAAGACATTATGATTTATGACTGGGGGTGAAAAATGTTAGTAGCCTTGCTTCTTATATGTTTGAATGTACCCTCGCTCTAAGGGGCCTCTCACATGTGGATGGGAACAGGGACCTTTTTGCTTGCCAGTAGGAGAGGGCCATTGATCAGTAAACCATATCAATGATGCAGAATGCACATTGCATTGCTGCACAGACTCCTGGCCCATATTTACAGGGTGAAGATCATTGTATTTAAATGGTCTATATTGAGATTCAAGATAAGTTGAATCAATCTGTACTGCCTGCCATTCAATGGCACAAAGGGGAGGGTGTTGATTGAGCATTGGTTGTGTCCTCCTGCTGGGAAATGTTCAAATTGATTGACTCCAGCTGCCATGGGAAACAAATGGACATGTAATCAACAGTATGAGTACAAAGTACACCATGCATTATATAGTATGTATGTACAGATGATGCCATATACTCAGTTACACACTGCTTACATAAGTTAGATATCATCATTATGATCATCAAAAGGGGTGGGTGATTTGTAGTTCCTCTCCAAGTCTTTAGCTTGACCCAGAGATGAGGATTCACTGTTGCTGTCATGTCCAGCACTAAATAGCATGTCATTGCTGTCCACCAATGCTGTGTCATTAGTATGCAGATGATGCCTTATTTCTCCAATCTGCAAGTCCACTCTTTGCACACAAGCTTCTGCTTCTTTACACTTATTGATTGCAATGGTGTGCATAACTTCAATGTCTTGAAGATGAAAGTGACAATACTTCACATGTGCAGAAAAACCTTGGTGGCTTGTCCTGGCAAGCTGTAGCATGTGAAGTGAATAAAGGTCTTTAAATTAAAAGCCCATTTTGTACATTTCTTGTACTGTAAGATATCCAAGCAACTGTGTGCTAGATGCACTGAAGTATCCAACCACCATCCAGTAGTACATACTGTATTTTGAAGGAGATGGAAAGATGTGAAATGCAATGTAATACCAAGCTACCAAGCCTTCATACAAATTTTTGAGGTCACAATAAAAATAAATTTGCTGAAGCATTTTAATATCTACTGCATGAGATGTGTAGTACCCATCTACAAACTATCAATAAATATATTTCAAAAAACACGAAATATGCAAAAGCAATATATCTATAATATCCATCTACCATGCTTTTCTACACATTTGAAATGATATATGCAAAGTACACATATTTGTTAACACATGAGGACACTTCAGGTTACTCCTCAAAAGGGGCTATAGTACAGTATTAGCTCCAAATTTTCCACTAAATTGTGGCATTGATAGTTACATTGCAATAGATAGATATTATACGTTGCTTTTGCATATTTCTTGTATTTTGAAGTATATTGGTAGGCTATAGTTGGATAGTACAGCACATTTAGCAAATACTAAATTGCTTCTGTGCATTCATTATAACCTTAAATATATATGTATATATGCTTGGTAGGTGAGTGGATAGGTACTTTAATGTATCTACATATACCACTGTAACAAATATCATATATGCTTGTATTTGGATTGTTGTAATATGATCTCTCATTCATATATATATATTGTATATCATTCATTTTGTGCATTTTGACAATTAATTTTTTTGCATGTTTTCACTCGTTGACATTTACACATGCACTTACATTCATGTTTGAATAACAGTTTGTGCAAATTGGTCAATGTATGGTTTGCATATACAGTGACTTCCAAAATTGAGTCAAGTTTTGAGACTTTGGAGTATATGTTATATAGCTCAGGGACATGGACAAACAGAGCCAAAGTGTAGGTGGGTGGCTAAATGTACTTACTCTTGACTATCCATCAAAAAAGATTTAAGTAATTTGAATAATTCATGGAGATATAGTCAATTCAATGTAGTATGTCATTGACTCAATTATGTAACAATCTGTCAGATCTGTCAAAGTTTGACAGCTATCATATGTAACCCTTGATAGAAGCATGACAGATGGTTGCCATAATTACTGTATCTTAGTAACCACTTCAACTAATGCTATTTAAGTACTTGTTTTATCTCTCATGCCTGTCAAATTCACTATGCATCCTATCTCCTCTTCTCAAAAGGAAAATATCTTTTCTTTGGCCTCTAATGGTCATTCTGCTCATCATATTGCCTCTAGACTAGGTGTTAGCCAGTCTACCATCACTAGGCTACTCAGGGATCTCCTTCCCAACAGACCTATACCTCCTTCTGGCTGTCCCTCTAAGCTTTCAGCCACTTCTCAGCATGCTATCATCACTCAAATCACAACAGGCAGGGCTGCCAATGCTGTCCAGGTTACCCACCACATTAATTCCATCATTCCTAGTCCAGTCTCCTCACAAACAGCAAGAAGAGTTCTCAAGAATCATTCATTCAAGGCTGTAACAAAGAAGAAAAAGCCACTTCTTGCTGTAAGAAACAAGAAGAAGCGCTTAGCCTTTGCTCTGAAGCACCAAAAATGGACTGTTGAGGACTGGAAAAGAGTTGTATGGTCAAATGAGACCAAAATTAACAGCATAGGGTCAGATGGAAGGGAATGGATATGGAAACAGGCAAGTGATGGCCTTATTAACAGAGAGGTTCAAGGAACAGTGAAATTTGGAGGAGGAAATATCATGGTATGGGGGTATATGGGTTGGAAAGGTGTTGGGCACCTTGCAGAGGTTGATGGAAGGATGGATACCAACCACTATGTGGACATTTTGGAGGACAACTTGCTTCCCAGCTTGGAGAAATCTGGAATTCCTCCAGAGAATGTTATCTTTCATTCAACAGGACAATGACCCCAAACACACCTCCAAAAAGGCCAAGAAGTGGATGAAAGACAATAACATCAATGTCCTTGATTGGCCTCCACAATTTCCAGATCTCAATCCTATTGAACATCTCTGGCATCATATTAAAAAGGAGCTCGCCAAATATCCAAGACAGGCCAAAGGAGTATGGGAGGTTTGGGATAGAGTGGCAGAAGTATGGAATAATATAGATCCAGAGATACAGTGGCTCAAATAAGTGTCCCAATGTTGGGCCATTTTGGAAAGACTTGCCATTTGTAAAAGAACCAAAATATGTTAGGGGTAAACTTTGCAGGGTCATCAATAGCCCTAACCCTTGCCCTGACGATGAGCTCTTAGTCACGTGATCTGGTTGCCATGGGAGTGAGATATAACCATGTCAAAATGACATGTCATTGGGACACTTATTTGAGCAACATTTCTATTTCACAATTTTAGTATTTTGTATGCCCTTCCTTTGCCTTTATCACTGCCTCTAGTCTTCTAGGCATGCTTTCTATCAATCTTTGACATTCCTCAACCTCTATTCCACATCAATCCTTTCCCAAAGCTCCCAAACCCCTCTTGGTGGTGTTGCATAGATGTTGAGCTTCTTTTTGAGGATTTGCCAGAGATGTTCAATTGGATTAAGGTCTGGAGATTGTGCTGGCCAATCAAGACCTTGATACCTTGAGATTCCAGCCACTCCTGGGCTCTTTTAGAGGTGTGCTTGGGGTCATTATCTTGTTGAAAGATAATGCTCTCCTTAGGAATTCCAGAATTTTCCATAGTAAGAAGCAGATTATCCTCCAAAATGCAGACATACTGCTCAGCATTCATCCTCCATTCCACCTCTACAAGGATTCCCACTCCATTCCAGCCCTTGCATCCCCAAACCATCAAGGAACCTCCTCCAAACTTTACTGTCCCCTGTACCTCCTTGTCTTGCAAAGGTTTTCCTGCCACTTTCCACACATACATCCTTCCATCTGACCCAATCCTGCTGATCTTGGTCTTATCTGACCAGATGACCCTAGTCCAGTCCTCTACAGTCCAGTGTTGGTGCTTGAAAGTAAAGGCCAGCCTATGTTTCCTATGTCTAACAAACAAGAGTGGTTTCTTTTTCTTGACTACAGCCTTTAGAGATGCAGACTTTAGCACATTGTGAACAGTTTGGGAAGAGACAGGAGAGGAGAGGGTAGAATTGATGAGATTGGTTGCCTGAACAGCATTTTCAACCTTGCCAGAAGTAATACTAGAGACAATTCTCCTTCTGTTAGTAGGAGAAAGCTTGGAAGGAGGGCCTAATTTGATGTTTTCCTTGCCTGGATGAATCTCTTTAAATCCTGGCCACAGTGGACTTCCCCAGACCAGTTTGGGAGGATATTTTCCTAGCAGAAAGGCCAGATTCAGAGAGAAACAGGATATTGGCTCTAGCAGAGGCAGAAATGGGCTTCATGGTAAAGTAGGGTTAGCTGGGTGGTATCCCTGCCCTTTATAGTGCTCAGGGTTATGTAAGTTACATAATGAGACAGGGTTGAAGCACAGCATCCATCAGAACATTTACCAAATGATGACTGATAACATCATGGTCAAATAAGTGTCCCAATGACATGTTATTTTAATATGGTTATATCTCAGTGCCATGGCAACCACATCACATGACTAAGAGCTCATCTTCAGGGCAAGGGTTAGGGCTATTGATGACCCTGCAAGGGTTAGAGCTAACACATTTTGGTTCTCTTACAAATGTCAAGTCTTTCCAAAAATGGCCCAACATTGGGACACTTATTTGAGCCACTGTATGTACATCTATAGCCACACAATGTGGAATACAGGGAAGGGGGAGGGAAGAGAGGAAAAACCAATATGGAAAAGGGGCAGATGTACTAGGGGCACTTTTATTGATGCCCAGGCTTGATGATGTCACCACTTCTCAGACACTTACATAATCATCTTCTTAGATCCAAAGAAGCACAATGGCAAGAAGCTAATGTCATCAACAATCATGGTGCACATACTTCTATTCTGTGCCTGGAAGACTGATGTAATAAAAAGATGCGGACCACTACAGTGGTACTAGTATACTAGGACAGAGTAATGCATCAGTAATGCATCATTTGATAGGACTAGGATAATGTGGATCCAGCAAAGTGATTCATTATTTGGGTTGATGAGTATGGTAGTAAATTTGCATCAATCTTTGATAACAATTCTAGTGGAATTATGCATCAAAGTAACAGGATGGCCTGGGTGTCATCCATCTAGATCTCAAGCCAGTGAATATCTTTTTGACCAAAGAAGGCAGGCCCATTCAAGACCTGGGTCTCTCAAGTTTCTTGAGAGCATAAATCAAATATCTTCACCCCCTGCTTCATTTCATGTGGATATTGTCTATTTCATCATGTTGAACTATGCACTATTAAGCTTGCTAGTCAACTCCTATTTCCTTATCTTATCTAATTCTGATACATAGGAGTTACCATATGTAGATAGTATATTACATAAACCTATACTCCTGTATTGTATATAAGATCATGGTCTCTCTGAATCTACAATTCTACTTTTCACCCATAAGTAAGTAAGGAGTTCTCCTTAGTGCACTCCACTAGGAGTTGCTAGCTATATTGCTCAACAGGTTATGAGCCCTGGTTGACGCCCTGAATTATGCCATTAATGGCAGCATTCATGAGCTCCCAACTCACCTAAGGGAGTGTCATGACAATGATAACTCTTGATCATTGTTGATCAGATCTGTTTGATGCTGTAACAATCACAGCTCACATCCTCTCTCATTGTCTATGACAATGAGTAAAATGCTAACCACCCCTCTCAACAGATCCATGATGACCTCCATCCTCTATCAAGCAGACTCTTCTCTCAATGGCCCTAACTATCTTGAATGGGCCCCCATGATGGCAGCCTACCTTATTGTTACGCTGGTTGCGTAGTGGCTAGTCAAAGTGTAGGCTTCAAGTGTAGCCTACAGACACTCAGGCGGTCTCACTATCCAATCTATCCCTTGTGCATCCACAGGGAGCTCGAGGGACTCGTGGTGACTAGAAACTACACTGATGATTGCGTAGAACTAGCTGAAGACTACTGTACATGGCGACTAGGTATTTATAGTAAGGTGGAGTGAGCACAGACCTACTATGTCATAGCAGGTCCTAGGGTCTACCTAGTCAATGTGAGTCACCCCTGGGTCGAGGGGATAGAGATGACGTAGTATGTCATCTAGAAAAGGAAGTCGTCCGAAAGGAATCGCCTATACAACACTTCAAATGAAGCGTGGGAAAAACGAACAGTTCATGGGAAAAAGCGAACAGACGAACAGTGGCATGGGAAAGTCGCGCTGTTCGTGGGAAAATGACAAGAAAAAAAGAAATAAACGAAAAGGAGTTATAACTCGAGTAGAAAGTCGTCTATGTAAATTGAGGTGGTGTTTGCCTCTATTGTGGCAAGCACCCGGAAGGCGTCAGGGGCTCCGTAAGATGAAGGAGTGAAAGAAAAGGGGTCCGATGATAAGAAAACTGTAACACTTATGGCCCAAGGATGCTATTATGCCCTCATAGAAGCTAAACCTACCCTAGCAGCTGATGCCTCTAACAGAGACAATGTCTATGCATGGGAAATTAGTGATGCCAAAAACATGGGCAACAACATCCTCCACACAAACATGTCCATCCACACAATCACAAAACTCACATTGAGTGCAGCCATCTGGACCCAACTCAAAAGTGACTATGAAAAACTGAGCATTGCAATGGCCTACACAGACTTTAAAAATGTCCTCAAATTCAGAATTCCTGTGGACCAATATCCTGGTTGCTCTCTTAACCGCCTCACGATGCTATTCACATGACTGAATGATGCTGACTTCATATTCCCTAAAAAATCAAGAATATGTTATTACAAGCAAAGCTTCCTCAATCTCTCAAGGTTGTAGCCCAAGGACTCACCACCTCAACCACTTTCAATACTCAAAAACTCAAGGACATCTGCTCCTTAATCATCCTCTTGTGGGAAGCACATGACATGTGGCACACCACATCAGGTGGCTCACACTCACACCAGCAGCAATCACCTCATGACCACAATGGTCAGTCCCAGGGCCCTCAACACAATGCTAACAAAATCAGTGTGGTCAAACCCTAGGACCCCACCTTCACATTCCAGCAACAGCACCCAGTGCTGTACAACAGCCACAATGCAGCACAACAGCCACAACACAGCACAGCACAAACAGCCAAACAACCAGCAACAGCCAGTTGAACTGGTTCCAGCATAGCAGATCCACCTCATACTGAAAATGTCACCATGGAACTCATGAAGGCGAGGAAAAGCAGAGAGAGCAGGATAACAAAGTACAGACAGGTGAGTACAACTACCATGCCAGCTCCATCCTTGCTCCTCCCTCTCTCCTCAAGCACCTCAAGACCACCACCAAGATCTCTCTGGACCTCACTCCCATCTCGTCCATTGTGCCTCCACTGCCTTCCACACACATCTGTGACCATTCTGACCTCTTCATGTCACATCCAGATGACCTTGACTTCAATGAGATCATGCACACAATCACCAATTGTGAGCAGTGAGCAGCATTTACCTCACCCCCCTTAGACCCATGCTCCTTAGCACACCATACTAGTGCAGCTCAGTATAGCCCCCTGTACTTCAAAGTGACTGACTGTGTGTGTAATCTCGCATGACACCTTGGTCTACCACTCACATCCAAGACACTGCTGTTAGCAACCCAACATCCAATAAGGACTTTGGCTACTTTACACAAGGCTTGCTTATAGAGTAAAGAAAGTGATGGAGAATCCCAACAAGAATGTGATTGAGTTCTTGTGGTATTCATTCAAGGTATATATATAATACATGTTATTTGTACTTATTATGGCTGTGGTCAGTGCGAGCTGCTTAGGGCAGGTTTTAGGGTAAAGGGGATGACATCATAATGATGTCATCAGATATGTAGATCATTCTAGATGAGTCTAGACAACAGAGATTAAATAAATGAGGTGAATACATGTGTGAGGTCTAGACCTGGTTCACACAGTCATATGCAGTCATGTGATTAGCAAAGAAAGATGTCATGTGATATGTCATATGATTAGTCACGTGTAAGGGTCATGTGATGTGAAGAACTTAGGTAAACTCTATGTTAGGGTTAGGATTCATAACAGCTGCACACCCTTGACAGGGTTGCTGCAGGTGTTAATGCTCTCAATCACCCTATTGACCCAATTGAGTGCCTCGAGCCCACAGTCTCAGTGCTGGGGGAGATCTCAGGTTGACTGTTACAAACCCTAACATTACCCTAGTTCTTCACATCATGTGACCATGTGAATGTGGCCTAGACCCATTACATGTGTTTACCATGTTTATTTCATCTCTGTGTCTAGACTCTTCTAGAATACTCTATGTACATACCTTATGATGTCATCATGACATCACAACCCTTTACTCTAAGATCTGCCCTAAGCAGCTTGCATGGACCAAGCCATAATAAATACAAACACAGTAGTCAGTATATATACCTTGAATCAATGACCACAAGAACTTAGTCAAATTCTTGTTGGAATTCCCCTCCATCCTCTTGATTCTAAAAGCAAGTCTTGTGTGAAGTAGTCAGAGCCTTTATTAGGTTTTGGGTTGCCAACATAAGAACTTGACTACTTTCACCTCTCTCTACTTTACTATATCATCATTTATATGTGGCTCCTAGTGTTAAAGGGATTATAGCCAGACTCCAGGCTTAAGGAGAACTTGTTATCCAACCTTCACTTTCTCACTTGCTTGAGCAACCCTTTTCTTTTATGTATACCTCCCCTATACAGGATTGAAGGTGTTGAATTTGACTGTACGTTCCTATACTAAAATGCACTACTGATACATTACCCTTTGCTCTATCTTGTTATCGTATGTTATCTTGCTATTGCAGCGTGTCACCAAACACACATTTTGTTATTTTTTATTTACTATTGCACATGACTCATAATTCAGATTCTTCGTCTCAGTGGAACATCTTCAGCCATCTTACATCCACAAGCTGAGGTATGCATCCACCCATTCTCCTTGCTATAGATCACTGACAGCTACTCTAGTCAACTTGTGTCATAGGTCTCTTCAGGTTATGAGCCCCAAGCTCGCCCATTAGGCAGCTTGAATCATGAAGAACCTAGACACAGCATCTCTCAAGCATCTTTTTGAGTGATCAGGAGCTCATCGAACTCAATGAACTTGCACACATCAGGACCTGCGCATTATGGGAAAATTTGAAAATGTTCCAGAGGTAACTGGGACGGAGAACTACTATGAATGGCACCGACAGACAGAACATCTCCTCCTGGGGGAAGGAGTCTATAACCATGTCAGCAATGGGACTGACCCAACCGACTTCGTGAAATTCGCAGTGGAGATGCTGGAGCCAATCTTCCCAGACAGACCTTCAACTCGTGAAAAGGAGGAGATGCAGAAGTGGATCAAGGATGACAGACTGGCAAAGTCCATCATCTTGAGAAAAGTCAGCTCCACTGTCCTATTGATTGTTCCAGACAACATTTCCATCACTGCACAAGAAATCTGGGCCTTCCTGGCTAATCTCTATGATTGAAGTGACATCTCTCTCCAATTCACCATTCGGAGCCAGATCGCGAGTCTGAAGATGCAAGGGGCAGCTGATGTGGAAAAATATGTGGTGGCACACACTGCAGCAAATGAGCATTTGGCTCACATGGGTGTCAGGCCAGCAGAAAGTGACGCAATCTATGCACTGTTGCAGGGTCTACCATCCAGCAGCTTATGACCTCTAATGTGAAAGACCATCGAGTTGGAGATGCAGCGGAGTGCACAGGCTGTACAAGGATACAAAATGACGATGGGGACTGGCATGGTGAGCTTTAGCACACACATTAGAGGAACTAGCACTGCATCAGCACCCGCCACAGCACAGACCACCACGTCCTCTCAATTTAAATCAGGAAACCTGTTCCTCGCCCTCATGCGTGCCACAGGACCAGTTTGACCGTACACTTTCCAGGATGTGGTGTCTACTATTGTCAGCGAGGCAACCCAGATGCTACAGGAATCTGCTCCTCCAGGACCAGGCTCAGAGTTTGCAAACATTGTGCACAGCTCCAGAACAGAAAGTGTCAACCCTGCAACTGGCCTTCGGAAGACAAAGAATAATCCAAGTGGAATGTACTGCACAATGCCAGCTTGTGCTGTGCGGAAGTGCTGTGATCACGACATGCCGCACTGCTATGGGGTAGGGGGAGGTATGGAGGGACAAGCACCTTGGCAGAAGGCCAGGAAGGAGAAATGGGACAAGCAGGCCCCAGCTATTCCGGCCATGCCTATTGCAGCAGCGGTGACAGAAGTGTGACGATGCGAAGAGGAACAGAACAGAGCGCGCGGCTAGAGTATCACTCAGTTGTGCGCAGGGCAGACGGACTATCTGTATTCACCTAGAGTATCACTATGTACGAGATAAGTATGATTAGGGGTGTTACAATGTAAGGAGACATACCTCAGTCGTGCATGGGGCAGACGGACTGAGGTGAGCAGTTGACAGACGAGGTACTATATACCTATAGCTATAAGTACTCGGATATAAGAGGGTAGATTGTATGCTGAAGGGTCGAGACAAAAGAAAATAGGCAAGTACACTATATACGTTGTAGCGTAGGTACGAGGAATGCAGAATATGTTCCGTGGAATGATGGCGTCGGCCTGACGAGTGGTGGCATGCATGCTTGCCTATTTCGACACTCCCCCTCAAGCTGCGCGAAGTCCGAGTTCCATCGCGAAATGTTTGACTTTCGGCGAGGCAAGCACTTTCGTGAACGTGTCAGCCACCATTTCACCGGTCGGGCAAAATATAAGTCGGATTTTACCCTCATCGATGATCCAGTGGATGAAATGGAAACACACATCAATGTGCTTAGTGCACGCATGGTATTCACGAGTGCGATGGCCGACTGGTTGTCCGAAAAAAAGGTGGTCGACTCGGGGATAGCGACAAAAGTTTCGGATATGAGTGAATGAAGCCAAAGGGCTTCCTTTGCAGTGTGTGTTGCACCGACATACTCACTCTCTGTGGTTGACAATGACATGATTTCCTGGCGTTTTGAGCTCCATGAAACAGCGCCTCCGTCAATCAAGAAGGCATAGCCTGATACGGCACGGTGATCTTTGATAATGCTGCTGTCCACATCTGTGTAGCCCATGAGAGGCTTATCTCCCCCTCCATATGTGAGCTGTAAAGCCTTCGTCCCAGATAAGTAGCAGTAGATGCACTTCACCGCGTCCCAATGTGCTTGTCCGAAATTCAACGAGAAACGAGATACTTGCGACACGGCGTATGAAATGTCGGGCCTCATACCGAGCGCTGTGTACATGAGCGATCCAACAGCCTCCTGATATGGGATGTAACACATGGTGGCGTGTTCAGCAGCGGTCTATGGGGACTGCGTGACACATAGTTTCGTGCTGGGATCCATAGGCATCGAGATGGGTTTGAGCTCGCCAAAATTGAAAGAATGCAGGATTGACTCGATGTATGATTTTTGGGATAGCCTGAGCATGTGCTTGCTGCAGTTGTGTGTGACTTCAATTCTGAGTAGCCAATGGAGTTCGCCGAGGTGGGTTACCTCGATGAAATGGCCAAGATCTGTTTTGACTGCATTGACAAGCTCAAGGGTGGTGGCGGCGATGGTGCAGTCATCGACGTGTACGATGATGATGGTAAGCATGTCGTTTGTTCATTTGATGAATACCGCTTGGTCCACCTTGCACTGCTTGAAGCCCATCTTTGTCACCAAAATCTCTACCAGCCATTGGTACCAGTGATGGCCACTCTGCTTTAGCCTGTATAAGGTTTTGCGCAGATGACACATGCGGCGCGGGTAGTTGGGATCAGTGTATCCAGGTGGCTGACACATGTAGATTACTTCATCGTCATTTAATTTTCCATTTAGGTACGCGCCCTTTATGTCTACTTGGTGTAGCTCGAGGTTTTGTCGAGTGGCGAGGGGGAGGACAGTGCGGATGGATGTGAGCTTGGTGACAGGCGTGTAGGTGTTGAAGTAGTCGACGCCGGGGACTTGCAAGAATCCCTGAGCAACAAGATGAGCCTTGTAGCGCACGATGTTGCCGGCTGCGTCCTTCTTCGCGCGAAATACCCATTTTGAGCCTACTAAGTTTGCATTTGGTGGGAGATCCGCAAGTTCCCAGGTGCTGGCTTTTTCGAGTGTTTTGAGTTCTTCTCGAATGCCATGCTCCCATTGTGGCCAGTCTGGGCGGTGATGAGCATCGGCAAGTGTGGTGGGCTTGAGCGCTTCAGCGGCTGTGGTACCTTGTTCGACGAGCATAGTTAGTTCGCGCTCATCGAAGTCCTGGGTGTACCTTTCATCGATTGCCGCTAGGATCTGCTCGCTCATGCCTTCAGCTTCGAAGGTGGTTGGCTCGGTTGGCTCTGGTACTGGGTCATCTGGGATGGGAGCTGGGACTTGGATGCCATGAGGGATGGTGGTGGTATCAGCCTTGCCGCTTAAGATGTTGAGGATGCGCTGGCTGGGTTTGCGTATGTGCTGCGGGCGTTGCTCAGGTACGTCGGAAGGAGCCGGTGGATCAGGTGGCATGACTGATGGCATGTTGACAGGTGTTGCCTGATTTGGCATCAGCTGTGTGGCATGAGGCACAGCGGTACCTTTAGTTGGTGGCTGAAGAGCATTGCTGAAACAACCAATCAAAGTGTGAACGATGACTTCAGGTTATCACAGAAATCAACTGAAGGAAATGGGAGAGGAGGACTGAGTCTGACTTGAGAGGGAAAACCCAAGAGAACTAGACTCGGGATGCCAGTACTAGTCTTGAGGTTTATATAGCAAACTACTAGTTTGTACATGTGTGTATCGGATCTACCAATGTATGGCATAGGGTAGCAGAGATTGAGTACATGAGGCATGACATGAGGTGAAATGGAAGAGAAGCATGACATGCTGCAGCAGCAAGCTGTGGCAGAATGGAAGTGAAATGGAAATGAAATAGAAGTGTGCACAGCATGGAGATGAACATGGGAAAGAATATAACCTTATATGGTCTGTTGCACAAGTGCAGTGTGTATCCTGTGACTGACGGTCTAGCCTGCACAGTTGAAGGGAAATAAAGGGTCAAGTGACCTGGTCACGTGATCATAAAAAGAAAGAGCAAATGACTAAG